>CM077171.1:1616804-1665881 GCA_039654105.1 Coreius guichenoti
TCCGTTGACGATCAACTTTGTGCAGCAGCAACCACAGCCTCCCAGACACTGTTCAGAGTGGTGTACTGTTTTCCTTCACCATAAATCTCCAGTTTAAGAAGGGCCCACAAGTTCTCAATAGGGTTTAGATCAGGTGAGGAAGGGGGCCATGTCATTATTCTTTCATCTTTAAGGCCTTTACTGGCCAACCACGCAGTGGAGTACTTCAAAGCATGCGATGGAGCATTGTCCTGCATAAAAATCATGGTCTTCTTGAAAGATGCAGACTTATTCCTGTACCATTGCTTGAAGAAAGTGTCTTCTAAAAACTGGCAGTAGGTTTGGGAGTTGGTTTTGAGTCCATCTTCAACCCGAAAAGGTCCAACTAGCTCATCTTTAATAATACCAGCCCATACCAGTACCCCACCTCCACCTTGCTGGCGTCTGAGTCGAAGTGGAGCTCTGTGCCCGTTACTGATCCAGCCACGTTACTGTCCCATCCATCTGGTCCGTCAACAGTCACTCTTGTCTCATCAGTCCATAAAACCTTTGAAAAATCTGTCTTCAGATATTTTTGGCCCAGTCTTGAAGTTTCAACTTATGTGTCTTGTTCCTTAGGCTACACCCTCCCTCAGTACACAAATACACATCACCTGATATGCTTAAATCCAGTAAGCATTCAAGTTTATACAGCTTGTGCTGCGTTCCACTCCACTTTTAGACACAAACTTCCCTAAGCACTTCCCCTCGGGGGAATCCCTGCCGCCATTTTGAAGTGCGTTCCACTTCGTGAAGTGGACGAGGGAAGTTTATATGGACAGACCCTCGCTCCCTCGATTTTGACCTCGATTTCTACTTCATATATACACTTCAGGCAGCTTCATATACCACAATGCAAGACGATTGTGACGTCACCGCATATCGCGTTTAATTCACCATCACAAACAACTCTATGATATTTTAATTATTTTAAAAAACATTTAAAACAACCCAAACACACCTATATACAAACCCAATTCCAAAAAAGTTGGGACACTGTACAAATTGTGAATAAAAAAGGAATGCAATAATTTACAAATCTCATAAACTTATATTTTATTGACAATAGAATATAGATAACATATCAAATGTTGAAAGTGAGACATTTTGAAATGTCATGCCAAATATTGGCTCATTTTGGATTTCATGAGAGCTACACATTCCAAAAAAGTTGGGACAGGTAGCAATAAGAGGCCGGAAAAGTTAAATGTACATATAAGGAACAGCTAGAGGACCAATTTGCAACTTATTAGGTCAATTGGCAACATGATTGGGTATAAAAAGAGCCTCTCAGAGTGGCAGTGTCTCTCAGAAGTCAAGATGGGCAGAGGATCACCAATTCCTCCAATGCTGTGGCGAAAAATAGTGGAGCAATATCAGAAAGGAGTTTCTCAGAGAAAAATTGCAAAGAGTTTGAAGTTATCATCATCTACAGTGCATAATATCATCCAAAGATTCAGAGAATCTGGAACAATCTCTGTGCGTAAGGGTCAAGGCCGGAAAACCATACTGGATGCCCGTGATCTTCGGGCCCTTAGACGGCACTGCATCACATACAGGAATGCTACTGTAATGGAAATCACAACATGGGCTCAGGAATACTTCCAGAAAACATTGTCGGTGAACACAATCCACCGTGCCATTCGCCGTTGCTGGCTAAAACTCTATAGGTCAAAAAAGAAGCCATATCTAAACATGATCCAGAAGCGCAGGCGTTTTCTCTGGGCCAAGGCTCATTTAAAATGGACTGTGGCAAAGTGGAAAACTGTTCTGTGGTCAGACGAATCAAAATTTGAAGTTCTTTTTGGAAAACTGGGACGCCATGTCATCCGGACTAAAGAGGACAAGGACAACCCAAGTTGTCATCAGCGCTCAGTTCAGAAGCCTGCATCTCTGATGGTATGGGGTTGCATGAGTGCGTGTGGCATGGGCAGCTTACACATCTGGAAAGGCACCATCAATGCTGAAAGGTATATCCAAGTTCTAGAACAACATATGCTCCATCCAGACGTCGTCTCTTTCAGGGAAGACCTTGCATTTTCCAACATGACAATGCCAGACCACATACTGCATCAATTACAACATCATGGCTGCGTAGAAGGATCCGGGTACTGAAATGGCCAGCCTGCAGTCCAGATCTTTCACCCATAGAAAACATTTGGCACATCATAAAGAGGAAGATGCGACAAAGAAGACCTAAGACAGTTGAGCAACTAGAAGCCTGTATTAGACAAGAATGGGACAACATTCCTATTCCTAAACTTGAGCAACTTGTCTCCTCAGTCCCCAGATGTTTGCAGACTGTTATAAAAAGAAGAGGGGATGCCACACAGTGGTAAACATGGCCTTGTCCCAACTTTTTTGAGATGTGTTGATGCCATGAAATTTAAAATCAACTTATTTTTCCTTTAAAATGATACATTTTCTCAGTTTAAACATTTGATATGTCATCTATGTTGTATTCTGAATAAAATATTGAAATTTGAAACTTCCACATCATTGCATTCTGTTTTTATTCACAATTTGTACAGTGTCCCAACTTTTTTGGAATTGGGTTTGTATATAATCCCTTATACATAATCTTTGAAAATTTAAATCGTGTCATGTCATGTTATTTGTCAACATGTTTAAGGCAAGAAACATTTCCTACACACCTAAAAAGAAGAAACTCCTGTGTTTGGGATAAGAACAAATAACATCTCAGCTGTTTTCAAGGGCGATGTCAATGTAACATTCATTTACTGACTCATTTGAATCTTCACTTAATCCATGTTCTATATTTCCACCACCCATCATTTTCTTTGTAGCCCATGTCTATACAGGAGATTGTTATTCTCCTGCCAGGCTGTTTTTGTAAATAAGGATTTGTTCTTAAAGGGATAGTTCATCCAAAAATGAAAATTGTCATAATTTACTCACCCTCAAGTTGTTCCAAACCTGTATGAATTTCTTTCTTCTGTTAAACACAAAAGAATATATTTCGAAGAATGTTGGTAACCAAACAGTTGATGGGCCACATTGACTTTCATAGTATTTTTTTTCTCCATACTATGGAAGTCATCAACTATTTGGTTACCCATAAAGGTTAAATAATAATAAAAAAAGAGTATGATAGTTCCCAACACAGAACTATAAGGCTTCAGAAGAATTTAAATATACTGCACAAGACCACTTTCATGACAGTTTTGTGGTGCTTATGCATTATTGGTAGAAAGCCTCAGTCATCATTTGTGTATTCATTGTAAAATATTACTCATCCATCTGACAATAAAGAGTGACAACGATTGCCGTTACCTGCAGATCTTTCATAACACCCCAAGCACACCTCACGCTCTTTGCACACATGCCAAGCTTTCTTCTCAAAATTGGGGAGATCTGCATTGATTTCTTCTGTTCTGAAATACCCTAAATACAACTTTTACTATTTTATAAGTAAATAAAGTCACCATTTTCCTTTCGAGGATATGAGAGGTGGTGTTTTTATAATATATATATAGTTATATAAGTTATATTACCATTCACAGTAATTAATAATATAAGGTTTTTTTTATTTTACCTATTTTAAGATAAAAGTATGTATTAGCTACCTTATAATTTATGATGCAACTCTATATTATATTTAACAATATGCATACATTTAAGGTAAAAAAAAAATGTTAAAACTATGTTTTTTTTTAATGAGCAAAATTCCCCGCCATAACCATCACATTTATTACATTTTTTTATACTTTCTTCCTGATATTGTTATTAGCTGTGAGGCGGGGTATTTTGGATTTTATATTATTTAGTCATTTTAAGTTGAATAACACAGTCCAGTAAAGCTTGTAAAGCATTCTAAAAAAATAAATGTAACCAAATATTATTACCATGTTGCCCTTGTTTTTGTTTATGATACATAGAAACGCTTAGAAATGTTGTTAAATAAAGGCATGAGAAAGAGAAATAATACAAATATCTGGGCGAGGAGGAAAAAGCTGTGTCAAGAAAGTTGAAAATCCTGTTATTATTGTCTTGCCTGTCAGTTTGATGGGTTACTCACAGAAGTTTGTATCAGATAATTTCACCTGTTGCTCAACATCTCACAGTTTTAAGAGTATATAAGTCTTCATCAGACTCTTGCCAATCAGAAGTGAAGCTCAAGATCGTAAGAAGCAACTCAACATGAGGATTCACCGCCAGCTGTGTTTTCTTGCAAACCTGGTGTTTGTTATTCACGCAATACCGATTACAATGCTTGACAATGACAATGGCAATGGCAATGATGATTATGACATTGCAAAGGTTTGGGGTTTTTATAGATGCTTGTTGATTGTTTTGTCTGTTGTTATAGGCCTAATTCTTTCAATAATTCTGTTTTTGTTGTCTTTAGAGTTACCTGGAGAGCTTCTACTCACTGAGTTATAAAAGACCGGAAATTCACAGGGAATCAGCTTTTGGGGAATCAGCTTTCGGGGAACCAGTTTACAGGGCACCTGTAGAAAAAGAAGAAGAACTTACATTTTTTGGATTGAGAACCCAAGAGCCAGATCCACTGACTGTGAAATTGAAAGAAATGCAGGTGTTTTTTGGGCTCAAGGTCACTGGAACGCTGGACAGAGAAACACTAGAGGCGATGAAGAAGCCCCGCTGTGGAGTTCCAGATGTTGCTACGTACTCCACCTTAGGAAACGGACCCAAATGGCACACCAACAGTCTCACCTACAGGTGTGTATGATATCAGTTCTTTTGGTGTCAAAGAAAAAAGACAGAGTAAAAGAACCAGATAGACTATGGACCTTTTCCACAGAATTGAGAACTACACCCCTGACATGTCAGTAGCAGAGGTGGATGATTCCATCAGAAAGGCCCTGCAAGTGTGGGCAGATGTCACTCCTCTGAGATTCACCCGTATCTACAGCGGCACAGCTGACATCATGATCTCCTTTGCTACAAACTGTATGTTCCCTCTATCCATTGATTTATGTTTATATTTTCTTTAACCATGTGCTTTTCATTTTGATGAATTATTTTAAACTACATTTCCCAGATTTTAGAAATAAAAATGAAAATACTTTAACGCTGCATTCACACGAGGCGTCTGCGTCAACGCTTGATGGAGGGTGCGTCTGAAGCTTGGTGTTGACGCGACCGTCATAGTGACAACAGTCAGCCGATCAGATCGCCTATGCAAATACCCTAGCGCAGACGCTAGCCAATTGCATTCATGCAACACCGGAAAAGTAGTATGATTGGCTGACGCCTGCCTTGACACGACGCAACGGAACCCAAAATTCAGTTCGGCAACACATGACGTCACCCATTCAAAGTAAATGAGAAGCGTTGACGCCGACGCCCCGTGTGAATGCAGCGTAATAAATGGAAACTTCATTGTTTAGTCAAATATAAAACAGTTATATTGTTAGTATCAATTGTAAGCACAAAGCATGATTTTGGTTTTCCCTTTTGTATAGTAGGCCAGAGCTGTGCGTGCAAACCTCATTCTTACTGTTGTACTAATAATATATGAAACCTATAACCTATGTGTAACCGGGCCTACTCAACTCGCTCCTAGCAGGATTCGATACGGGGTCTCCGGCGTGGGAGGCGGGCGCTCTAACAAGGACACTAAAGACCGCAGCTGCTAGCATCAGTCGCTAGCACGCCTCTTGAGGCCAGGGGAGTGAGGTTTACATGCACAACTTTTACTGTAACTGGTCCTGCTCCACCCGCTCTGAGCGGGATTTGAACTGGGGTCTCTGGCGTGGGAGGCGGGCGCTCTAACAAGGCTAGCACGCCTCTTGAGGCCAGGGGAGTGAGGTTTACACGCACAGCTCATACTGGCCTACATCCATTACATATGCAAATATACAAAAGGGAAAACCAAAATCATGCTTTGTTCTCGTCATTTATACTAACAAAAAAGCTGTTTTATATTAGACTAAATAATGAAGTTTCCATTTAATTAAAGTATTTTAATTTTTATTTCAAAAATCTGGGAAATGTTTCAATGAATGATCGTATGAAACAAAAAACTGGTCAATTACTGGTCAACACAAACTATTCAACATTTAAAAGTCATAGAAGAAAACGAGTGAATTGTTACATCCTTAACTGCAACTGAATTTCTTAAAAATAAAGCACAGGTTCATTTGAATTCCAAAATCTAATTATATTATATATTAAATATATAAAAAATTCAGTGTAAAGCCAAACTCTTTCCTACAGATCATGGGGATTTTTCCCCATTTGATGGACCACAAGTCATTTTGGCTCATGCTTTCGCTCCCTCACCTGGAATTGGTGGAGATGCACATTTCGATGATGATGAGGTTTTCACTTTCCGCTCACCAAGAGATAATTGTAATTAGTTTTTTTTTAGTTTTGTGCATTTAATTTTGCTAAATGTAGTTTTCAGAGATTCATCTTTATCGCCACTTTGATTTCAAGTAAAAATCTAAAGTGGCACTTATTTCTCTGTAGGTTATGACCTGTTCTTGGTGGCTGCCCATGAATTTGGTCACTCGTTGGGTCTTTCTCATTCCACTGTTTCTGGCGCTCTGATGTTTCCCGCATACAGATTCACTGATCCAGAACATTTCTCTCTGCCCTCTGAGGACATTACAGAGATTCAGTCGCTCTACGGTAATGTGATCTTTAAGAGTACAGCCATAATGTTTGAGTGAAACATATTCAGTGGTTTTTTTTACTATGTGGTATTTCTTTCAGGCAAAAACAAAGACACAACCACAATCAGAACTAGTACAACATCAACGATTCCTAATCCTTGTGACCCTAACCTGATCTTGGATGCAGTTACAACACTTAAGGGAGAAACAATGTTCTTCAAGGACAGGTAATACATAAAACAAATAAAAATCATATATATATGTGTGTGTGTGTGTGTATGTATATATGTGTATACATCCTCTGTGCAGCTTTGTCTGGCGTAAGTCTCCACTTCGACTGGAAGTGACGAAACATCTAATCAAGAATGTGTGGCCCAATGCCCCGGATGATATTGATGCTGCTTACGAGGATCCTGAAAAAATACTTTTCCTATTTAAAGGTATCTTCTCAAACAATCTGGGAATGCTGAAACCACAGTCACAGTGTTGCACCTTTTTCCAATTTACAATCTCTGTAAAATCCTCAGGAAAAAAAAAAAAATGTATGGCCTGTATTTATTTATAGGTAACCAAGTCTGGGCTTTTAACAGTAACGGTGTTGAGCCGGGCTATCCCAAGCCTCTCAGCAGCTTTGGTCTGCCAGCATCTGTGACAAAAGTCAGTGCTGCCGTCTACGACAAAACCTCAGGAAAAACACTGCTCTTCTCTGACACATATTACTACAGGTGGGTCAAGTGCCGTATCATAAACAAAAGACATAAAAAAAATTTCCAAAATGACATAAGAATGTAAAATTTCCCTTTTTTGGCAGCTATAATGAGTTGATGAAGAGAATGGACAAAGGGAATCCCAAACAAGTGGAAGATGGATTTCTAGGGGTGACTGGAGAGATTACAGCAGCCCACCTGATCAGCAGTAGGTGTTTCTAACTTCCTTAACTACAGATCTGTAACAATACAAAGACTCAATTCTGGCGTGAATGTACAATTTCATAATGTTCATTGACTTATTTTCTTCCAGATAAAATTTATCTCTTTAGTGGGACAGAGGTGTATGAGTTCAGCAGCAGCAGGAAGCTCATCCGTGTGCTGACGAATAGTTACTTCCTGCCCTGTTAGTTGAGTTCCCTGAAACAAGAAATGAGCGGAGTGTAACTACAGTACTTACTTAAATGTATGTGCATAGGAAACAGTTCACATTAACTAATTGTTCATTGCATTTCTGCATTCTGCTTATCAATAGTCACTGGACTTCTATTTTACTCATTAACTTTTTAAAAGAATGTGTATAATAATATTTGATGTTCTTGACTATTTGAAATAAACTAAAGTGCCCAATTTAATTGAAGAGCATGTGAGCATGTTCATTTTGGCAGGGAAATACTTTTAACGTTAAATTAAGAGCCTTTCAGACTCAGATACTTAAGCACGTGCACCACCACTATGAAAAGCCATGATCAATGGAGCTACGAAATTATGATTCACCATGGCAACAGCACCCAACAAAAAGACGTCCACATACTTCCGGGTCAAACGTAAGTTTAATTCTTAATCATTGTTATAATATCAGAGGTGAAAACTGGCAGAACAGTAAGTTATTGAACTAATATTCATTTTCATGGTATCCCACGAGGGAAAAAAAAGAAGAAGTGGCAGCAGCTAAAAATGAAGTATAAAAACATAATTCAATCAGGTAAAGCTTTAAGCATAAAAGGTTCATGGGTGTAGGTTTCATGACTTTTTACAAACATTTGACATATTAAATAAACATCATTCAGTGTCTTTTTCAATGTACAGCAGCTTTTCCCACATAGTCTAATGCTCTTTTCACATAATGTTCTCTAATCCCACCTGTTACATTTCTGAATTAGGGTAATGAAATTAACATTTGACTTCTACTCAGCCAACAGCAAGAAGAGAGAGGCTCACAAAATGATGGGAGGACCTGCACCACCACCACTGACAGAAGAAGAGGAGATGGAGGAAGAATATTAAAATCCAACATGAAAAAAAAAGAAGAACTGTTGCTTTTGTATTTAGCAAATAAAGATGACCAAATAAATTGTGAATAATTTGTGTTTATTTAACACCTGTGGTGTATGGCATATATTTCAGACTACCCTTCCATCTGGTATTCTTCCATTCCATACAGTAATCGGTTTCATTTTCGGAAGGTGCGATGATGGGAATATGTGTATCAATGCATCCAACCACATTGGAAATCCTAAAGGAAATTCTAATTATTAGGTTTCCCTGATATTATATAGAAAACTATAATTAAAACATGGTACTGCTCAAATAAATATGCATGTGGATATAGCAAGCGAAACAAATCCTCTCCTGACATGAATGTAACTCCCTACAAATTACTGCAGCCTCCTCATCTACAGGATGCTATTTTTGTCATTTTGACAGTGTCCTCTTGATAAAAATATTCACAGTGAATGAAAGTACCTGCACTGCAAAAAATGCTTTTCTTTTGTCTTGTTATTTCCAGTCAAAATATCTAAAGATTCTTAAATCAATGTGCATTTTCTACATAAGAAAAATGACATAAGTATTTAGTCTTGTTTCCTGGGCAAAACGGTCTCACTCCTATTCGTCACATACTGACGCTTGGTCAGGACCCCTCTGCGTCACTTTTTAACGCTCAGGGTACCCCTTTAGTGTCGTTTTCCGACGCAGAGGGTACTCCATTGGTTTCAGTTGTTTTCCCAATGCGTCAGATCAAGATGCGTTCAATTCTTTGCATTTGTAAAAGCAGACTTTATGAATATTTATACGCTACTTTTGTATTTTGGAGCAACTAACCCCACAAATGGGTAGGTTTAGGGATGGGGTTGGGTTACTTGTTCAAAACGTGTCTGAATACTGTAAATAAAAAAAGAAAATAAAATGTAAATAAAATTATGCTGGCTGATTAAATTGAGAATCACACTCCATGTCAAAATCATAACCCAATATATAGTTTCATCATGACGATAACTACGGTGGCCGAGAGAGCTCAACGCGCTGCAACTGAAGAAAACACATGCAAACAGAAAAAACACCAGCAAATAAAGAAAACATCTTCATCAGTTTGACAACAAATGCGCTGCAAAAGTTCACAACACAACCAAATACAAAAAAACGCACTGCAAATACTCACAACACATGCAAATACAAAGCCGTAGATTCACACTTACCCTGTAACTACATGAAACAAGAGGGTAACAAACATCACTTTAATTTACAGCCCGCAGATTCACACTTACCCTGTAACTACATGAAACAAGAGGGTAACAAACACCACTTTAATTTACAGCCCGCAGATTCACACTTACCCTGTAACTACATGAAACAAGAGGGGAACAAACACCACTTTAATTTACAGCCACAGATTCACACTTACCCTGTAACTACATGAAACAAGAGGGTAACAAACACCACTTTAATTTACAGCCGTAGATTCACACTTACCCTATAACTACATGAAACAAGAGGGGAACAAACACCACTTTAATTTACAGCCACAGATTCACACTTACCCTATAACTACATGAAACAAGAGGGGAACAAACACCACTTTAATTTACAGCCCGTAGATTCACACTTACCCTGTAACTACATGAAACAAGAGGGTAACAAGCACCACTTTAATTTACAGCCTGCAGATTCACACTTACCCTATAACTACATGAAACAAGAGGGGAACAAACACCACTTTAATTTACAGCCACAGATTCATACTTACCCTGTAACTACATGAAACAAGAGGGGAACAAACACCACTTTAATTTACAGCCCGCAGATTCACACTTACCCTGTAACTACATGAAACAAGAGGGGAACAAACACCACTTTAATTTACAGCCACAGATTCATACTTACCCTGTAACTACATGAAACAAGAGGGGAACAAACACCACTTTAATTTACAGCCCGCAGATTCACACTTACCCTGTAACTACATGAAACAAGAGGGGAACAAACACCACTTTAATTTACAGCCGTAGATTCACACTTACCCTATAACTACATGAAACAAGAGGGGAACAAACACCACTTTAATTTACAGCCCGCAGATTCACACTTACCCTGTAACTACATGTAACAAGAGGGGAACAAACACCACTTTAATTTACAGCCCGCAGATTCACACTTACCCTGTAACTACATGTAACAAGAGGGGAACAAACACCACTTTAATTTACAGCCCGTAGATTCATACTTACCTTGTAACTACATGAAAAAAATTACTTACAGTACAAATAATTTGTTAATTTTCCTGGTAGTTCCCCCTTTATTCCCCAAATATTACATATTATTCCCTTATACCTACACCTATGTACTTTATAGTTACACTATAATTACCGAAAATTTGTTTTACTTGCGCAGTATTTTCCGGACTGTAATCTAAAGCCTTACCCTAGAAATTCTTAAATCAAGATGCCCAGAGGAAACAAGACTAAATACCTTATGTTATTTTTCTTATGTAGAAAATGTGCATTCATTGTGCATATTTTCATATCCATCAAAGTGACAAAAATGGCATGTCTAATTCCCCCTAATACTTATGCAATTTATGTCATATTATAATTGCACATTGTAATGTGCGATGCATTACGTTTTGAAATGTGGTAAAGATATTTGTAGGGCTGTCAATACCAGAAGTGGAGCATTCCACAAACAGTTTTGGCTGCATGATTTATTAAAACAATTTAAAAATCATAATACAGCATTGCATAATGCTGTTGTTTATAAACCTACGCTTACACTGGGGAATACATCAATAGCCTATGTTTCTAATGAGGATGGTTGTTCACCATGATTTCAAAATAAAAGTTTAAACCCTCGCTCTGAGGCCTAGTCCTAGTTTTTCCTCCTTCGTTTAAAAAAAAAAAAAAAAACAACAATCTAAAAACAAAAAAAACATCTCCATCCACCTGAAAACGCAAAAACACTGTGAAGCGCTGTCAAGAGCATGCCAAACCAACAGGTGGCGATATAGCCCTAACCGTAAAGCCATGTTGGCCTGTCAGAAGCCTGAAAAAATGGTTATTAACTGAGTCTCATTTCAGAGGCTGCATCCTTCTGAGGTTGCATTTGAAGGCTGCATACGTCATCAAAGATGTCTTAAGACAAGTAACCACAATAAAATTGACTGTTATTACTCGTGAGGTGTAAAATACTGTAATTTCTTTCTTAAATTGCAATCTAATGGTTAATTTTCTTAAATGAGACCGCCTCGATGTATGCACCCTTCAAATGTGACCTCCGGAGGACCTCAAAAATGAGACACAGCAATTGTCATAAGCAGTGACCTGTGTAGTATTGCATTCTAACGCCTCTATTCTGCAATATAACTGGGAGAACTTTTTTTTACCAGGTAAACTACAACACTGCTACTGGAGTTTCTAAAAAAAAAATCTTCACCCTGGCAGGAGTTTTCAAAAAGGTTCGATTTCAGTGACCTGATACTGCGTTTGCGTGTGGACGAATGACCAAACCGCATAGAAAAAGCTGCGGTTTTGAAAATAAAGTGTTAGTGTGGACAGTTCCCTTTCGAGGTCAATGATGCTTTGGGAACGCTCCTGCATGACTGTGTCTGAAGCACGTGTCAACTAGTCCAATAGCGGAAGTGAATGTCACGGGCGGGTGACGTCACGACCAGGAAAGGATAAAGCACTCCCGGAAACAACCGGCATTAGCTTCTGGGTCTCAGCAAGCGCTCTGTGTCAAACTGTTTCTCTGAATTACTGTTGTATTGTCCCATATAGTGAGTTCACTATATCATATTATGGTGAATAACCAGGCATTCAAGTAGTGTTCTTCTTCCTGCCCTCGTTTTATTACGGGTGGGGATACACAGGACTTGTGTATCGTGTGTTTGGGAGCAGACCATGCTCTGTAAGCCTTTGAGGAGGCTGACTGTGAGCATTGTGAGAGGCTGCTGCTTTGCACACTCCGTTCCCGCCTGTCACTTTTTGAGGAAAGTGTGCAGGTTAGCGTTCCTCATGGTTCTGGCGCCGCTGCTGCTGCTGAGGCAGCATGGAAGCTGCAATCATGGAGTTTGCAAATGGATCTCTTGGAGGGGTTAGAGACGGGCCCTGCCCTTTCTCTACCTTTACCCGGGGGATCCAGCGCTCTCTCTCAGGAATCGAAAGTCCGCGATGTGGCTTCTTCTGCCCAGGGAGAGAGCCCGGCGTTTCAGCTCGCTACCTCTGTGGAAGTGAATGTGCTGAGCATCGAAGTGGTGGAAGAGGATTCGCCACCTCTCCCTCCTGCCTATAAGGAGTTGGTGGAGGTGATAACTTTGGCTTTGTCAAAGTGATAACTCAGGCTGTGTCAAAGTTAAGCATTGAATGGACAGCCGAGAAGCAGGGCACTCGTCCGAAAAGCAAGCTGGATGAGCGCTTTTTATCATCAAGTGCTGCACCTCCACCACGTGGCCTTCCATTTTTCCCCGATCTCCATAACGAGTTATCGAGACCGTGGGATAAACTATATTTGTCTCGCCTTTTCAGCCCCCAATTTCATGTGTATTCAGACATCAGGGGGTTGAAAGAATATGGTTATAGGGCGATGCCTAGACGCTTAGCGTTGAACAGACGCTTGCGAGCTATCTGTCCCTGACGCTGCCCACTAAGCCCCTAAAAACTACCTCGTATATGGCGACAGGTCAGGCTGGTGCGTGTCTGCACACCATATCGATACTGCAGGCGTATCAGGTGGACCTGCTGAAGGACCTAGATGGCAGCGAGGGGGTGGGGCCCAAGGCAGTTCGAGAACTGCGTTGGGCCATAGATCTGTCTCTCAGGGCCATCAAGGAGACCGTTAGAGCAATTGGGCGGTCAATGGCAGCCCTGGTGGCCACTGAGAGACATTTATGGCTCAATCTGTCCAATATAAAAAAAAAAGGACAGAGCCTTCCTGCTGGATGCCCCGCTTTCACCTCCTGGCCTCTTCGGCGACGCTGTAAATACACTTGTGGAGAGGTTTCAGGAGACCAAAAAGCAGGCAGAGGCATTCAGACGCTACCTCCCTCGCTGCCCCTAGCCCTCTGGGGCTGCTGTGTGTGAGCAGTCCCAGCCGTCAACCTCCTCATACAGGGCACAACAGAAGGAGAGTGTCGCATCTCATGCTCCGCCTCAAAGACAATGGGGGCAAGGGCGACACTATCAGCCGAAGCCTTTTAGGCAGAAGCCGGATCTGAGGACCGTTCTTCTCACGAAGAAAGCGTCGGATCAAAAGAAGTCCTGAAGCCAGTGGCGTCAGACTTCTGAGGGTAGCCCCCAGTGGGGTGGAGCGGGGTACACCTCAGTACACGGTGTCCGCATCACTTCATCGCATACGCATATGCATACTGAACTACATAGACGGTTGGCTTATTTTAGCGCAGTCAGAGTAGATGGCTGTTCGACATCGAGAGGTTGTTCTTGCCCACATGCGAAAACTGGGTGAAACCAAAAATAGTGTGCTTTCTCCAGCTCAGAGGACCACCTTTCTAGGCGTGATATGGGATTCAGTGACGACCCTTATAAAAAAGAAGTTTATTCAAGTGTGCTATTAGTATACTTTTACACTAAAATTAAGAAAGTTTACTTTCAGTCTACTTTTTATGAACTTCTGAAATATAATTGATGTACTTTTGAGAAATATACTTCAAATTGCACTTAAGTATACTTGACATATACTGACAGAAAAGTCTAAGTATATTTGGCCTATACTTGTACTTTTGACTTTTATTTTAATAGATATATTTACAATTCTATCAAACAGAAACAAAGCACAAACATTTGCTTAACCAGCCGCAACAGCAGCACATTGCAAAATTATTTATTTACCTCAAACTCTCTTTGCAGAACACAATCATTGCTCCCTGTGTCTCCCCAACCATTTCCTCCACCATAATCTTTTTTTATTTTTCTCCTTTTCACTGCAAATCAGCACACAGACAATTTGGATTGCAAACTTCCTGCAGTTTATCATAATAACAATTCCAATCTCACGCAAGAACTCCGGTCTGATGCACGCGTGATCTCGTGTTGTTTACTTGTCACATCTCGCGTGTGTTTGGTTGTGAAAAGTAGTTTGCGCACTGGAGAGAGTTGACAGTGATTCTACCTATTGTAAAGTCATGCAGTGTGAAACCTCCTGACGCCGATCCATCGGTCAGTGTGAACACAGCAGTGACTGAATGCTACCCCAGATAGTCATGCAGTGTGAAAAGAGCAGTGATCCGAAGATTTCGAAAATCGGGCAGTGTGAACTCGGCATTAGTGTACATAGGAATTTACTTTAAATCGATTTACTCTTTCCCCACCATGAATTTTCTGGCTATATGTTTTCACTGTTATATGGTAGGGGGCGCTATTACGCATCTTCTGAAAGAGTACTGAATCTCCGGATCAAAACACAGGAGAAGAAGCAGAAACAAGAGATAGAAGAGCTCACGCAAGTGTAAAACAATGCAATCATCAAACATGAAACGGAATGTAAATCAAAACTGCCTAACGTTAAATGTTAATGTTAAACTGCCTGAATGAAATGTCGACCCAGGAAGAGGAAACGACTGTGAAGCTTTGGAGGTGTTGATGGACTCAGTCTACTTCATCTGAGTTTTGATCATCGTTCTGAATCTGATCAGGCCAAAGTCTTTGACAAAAATGCAATTTTCTCAGCTTTTTGTTGAAATGTTGCCTTTTTTTAATGAAACTTACCCACATTCAAGTGTTGATAAAAAAAAGGATGCACGAAGGTTGAATAAAATGTTTGAAATTAGTAAAAAGTACAGTTAAAGGTATTTCAAGGATAAAAAAATAATACCTAAATAGGAACATAGTAGTATACTTAAAGTCCAAAAATAATATATGAATAGGCTAGTAAACTATAAGTATGATGTTGTTAACTTAAAGAAAACTTACAAGTATAGGCCTACTTGCCTATATGCATCAGTCACTGCTGTGTTCACACTGCATGATGGACCGGCGACAGGAGGTTTCACACTGCATGACTTTACATCAGACCAAAACTACTAAACTAGTAGTTTACTGAGAGTATACTTCAGTGTACTTTCATAAACTAAAAAAACGTACTACAAGTATTAAAATAGTAAACTACTAGTATACTTAAAAGTTCACTTGTAGTACAAATGCAGTACAAACGAGAAACATTAAAGTTTACTACTGTTACACTTATAAATGTATACTTTTTATATACTTAAAGCGGGCCAATTTAGCCCCAAGCAGTATTACAATAGTACATTTAGAAGTTTACTACTAGTACATTGATATTAGTATACACTCACCTAAAGGATTATTAGGAACACCTGTTCAATTTCTCATTAATGCAATTATCTAATCAACCAATCACATGGCAGTTGCTTCAATGCATTTAGGGGTGTGGTCCTGGTCAAGACAATCTCCTGAACTCCAAACTGAATGTCAGAATGGGAAAGAAAGGTGATTTAAGCAATTTTGAGCGTGGCATGGTTGTTGGTGCCAGACGGGTATTTCACAATCTGCTCAGTTACTGGGATTTTCACGAACAACCATTTCTAGAGTTTACAAAGAATGGTGTGAAAAGGGAAAAACATCCAGTATGCGGCAGTCCTGTGGGCGAAAATGCCTTGTTGATGCTAGAGGTCAGAGGAGAATGGGCCGACTGATTCAAGCTGATAGAAGAGCAACTTTGACTGAAATAACCACTCGTTACAACCGAGGTATGCAGCAAAGCATTTGTGAAGCCACAACACGCACAACCTTGAGGCGGATGGGCTACAACAGCAGAAGACCCCACCGGGTACCACTCATCTCCACTACAAATAGGAAAAAGAGGCTACAATTTGCACGAGCTCACCAAAATTGGACAGTTGAAGACTGGAAAAATGTTGCCTGGTCTGATGAGTCTCGATTTCTGTTGAGACACTCAGATGGTAGAGTCAGAATTTGGCGTAAACAGAATGAGAACATGGATCCATCATGCCTTGTTACCACTGTGCAGGCTGGTGGTGGTGGTGTAATGGTGTGGGGGATGTTTTCTTGGCACACTTTAGGCCCCTTGGTGCCAATTGGGCATCGTTTAAATGCCACGGCCTACCTGAGCATTGTTTCTGACCATGTCCATCCCTTTATGACCACCATGTACCCATCCTCTGATGGCTACTTCCAGCAGGATAATGCACCATGTCACAAAGCTCGAATCATTTCAAATTGGTTTCTTGAACATGACAATGAGTTCACTGTACTAAAATGGCCCCCACAGTCACCAGATCTCAACCCAATAGAGCATCTTTGGGATGTGGTGGAACGGGAGCTTCGTGCCCTGGATGTGCATCCCACAAATCTCCATCAACTGCAAGATGCTATCCTATCAATATGGGCCAACATTTCTAAAGAATGCTTTCAGCACCTTGTTGAATCAATGCCACGTAGAATTAAGGCAGTTCTGAAGGCGAAAGGGGGTCAAACACAGTATTAGTATGGTGTTCCTAATAATCCTTTAGGTGAGTGTATATTAAAAATATACTTGAAATTCAAGTAGTATGATTATAATACATTTGTATTCCCAACATGATTATTTGAAGTGCATTAAAAATATATTGAAATGCATTTTAAAATATATTTCTAAAAAGTATACTAGAAATAATTTAGGAATAAATATATGCTTAATTATACTTTTAAGAAATATGCTAAACACAAGCATACTTTTAGTTAAGTTTTAGTGTATTTATATATGCAGTATATTTATGCAATATATAATACATATATGATGCAATATATATTAAATATTTATGCATTTATCATTTTAATATTTTCAAAAGTAAGATATTTTTTAAAAAACATTTAACATTTAAAATGTACCAAATTATAATGTATTATAAACATTTCTCAGCTATTATTAAGCATTGCAATATGCATATTTATTAATATGTTGTTCACTTTTACTTCTCAAAAGGCTGTTGTCCATTACATGATACGTTTGTAATAGGCTACTACTGAAATTCACACAAGGATTTCAACATCATATTATTTGAAATGCATCATAAACACTGCTCTATATAGAGAACAGTGATCATAAATCATTTTTCCAAAGCTGCTTAAAAAAAAATCCCTGTTTTTACTGTGTTTAAATTCAAACAACACATGACACACATGATTAAACCTGATTGGTTCCAGAGCCGTTGAGTGGCTCTGATTGGTTCTTATGATAATGAGCTCCTCAGAGATTCCCTTTATCAGATAAACTGTGCATGCATATGTTGCTTGAATGCGATTATAAATCTAAATTTAAACTGTAAATAATATAGAGCGATCGTGTCTCTTCAGAGGACTTGGAGAAACCATATGTGATTCATATGGATTACTTTGGCGATGTTTTTTTTGCGATGAGCTTTTTGAAACGTGAACAGTTTTGGCGAGTTGTCTTTCATCGGAGGGTTATAAATCTCTCATTATTTTGTAACTTAAGGTAATATTTGTATTTAATTAACGTTACTTTCTGTGCGAGTCTTATTTTTGACAAAGTGTAACTGTAACAGCACTTTTTTTTCGTTTTCAGCTAACGTACATTCAATTTGACCAATCAGAGCCAAGCATTTCAAATCAACATTTAATCGAAGCAGACGCGAAGAGATGAAGATACTGCCCGCAGAAGTAAGTTTTAGCTGCTGTTTGCATAAATACATATCTCACTGTTTAGTGTTGTCCTAGGTGGATAGGGCTGCTATGCATTTGCTAGCTAACAGGGGAATACCGACGTTAACCGCTGTAACGTGATACTGACACCAGCTAGATATCTAGCAACTTCAGCACTGGGTAGTCATATATAAAGTCCCTTTCTAAAGACGTTGATGAATCTGTTTAAAATTTGTCTGTCTTAAGACAACTATAAAACATTGTCCAATGCATCGGCAGAAAACATAATTAGTCAGTTTAACATGTACAACATTACATTAACATTCTTTTTATTTGCAAAATATAGTTGTGTATTTATTTCTGATTTCCTGAAAAAAATTGCTTCATTGTAATGAGGTAAATGATCTTTGAAAAGTTTAAAATACCATGTTATGAACATAAATTTACTTTGTCTTGAGCTGACCAGCCAACTATGGTAACGTTAGGGTTTGTTGATTGGTGTTTATATTTGTTCAAGCTTGACAACCTGCCTTTTTGTTTATTTTCTAAAATATATTTTTAATTACAGATAAGTACAAAGATTAAGTTGTAAAAAGGGATGCTTATAAGAGTGTACATCTGAAACTGCTGAGGCTGTGAAGGGTTTTGATTATATTACCCACCAGGTACATTGTACTCCGCATTCTGTCATTCTTTCATTCATCATCATTTGTCTGCCTGTTTTTTGTGAAATATTAATTTGTTTTTCCCTTCAGATCAGCTGCTATAGAAGACAGAGTGCAGAGACAAGCACAGAAGAGAGTAGTAAGTATGATTTCATCTCATATCACCTCTGTTGTGGAGATTTTGAATCATGCCTAATGGAGGGTGATTCGTTAAGTCTTGGTAGGAAAATGATAGCAACTGGCTCCAAATGGCTAACTTCTGTGCTTCCTTTGAGTCATTCATGTAAAAATCTGCCTGTTATTTAATTGTTTTTGTTTTTTGGTAAAGCAGCAGGTCACTTGTCATAGTCGTCCTGGCATGCGCCATTTTGCACAACTTCTAATTTCCTTAAATATCTGCAACAGAGGTAAAGAGTGCATGTTATCATGATCACAATAGGCACATTCATGGGAAATATAGGTTAAAATAAACCACAATAAAGTGGTGCAGGTGTGACGTCACTTTGTAGGCCAACCGGCAGTTAGCATCTCACTGGTTCCCTCGAGAAAAACCCAATAGGATTTTCCCATAGGCTTTTGGATTATCACAAAAAAACAAGCTCTGTGATCAACATAAGTTTATGATACTCACACGTTTGTCCATCAAGATGATTATCAGATGAACACAACTTATTCATTCTGAAGCCTAAATGCAGTCGTCTGAAGTATAAAGCTAAAGGTAGGCTATAAACGGACTACACCACGGTCCTGCGATTACAACGTCACCATCACTAAGCTTCCGAAAACGCTTTCAGTTTTTATCTCGAAACATTTTCCCAGAACGTTTCCCAGAGTTTTAATTATGAGCATAATGAGGCTGTAAAAGCGGACTGAGCGTACCTGTTCGGCGTGATGACGTTTAATCTCCTCGACAGCCTCTGTAGTCCCATGAGCCACTTGTGGTATAATACAGTGGTATAATACTGATGTGTTTTATGTCATAGAATAAAACATGAAAGTGTCTTGAGCTTGTGTTCACCACAGACCTTATTTCAGCCATTTAAACAAAATCCCATTCAAAAAACCCATTGACTTTGGTACGAGGGAACCGGAAGTGCAAAATGCTAACTCGCTTCCGTGTTTTGGCCTACAAAATGATGCCATACCTGCACCACTCTATTATCGACATACAACATACCCTGAATTACACAGGTTGCGTTATTGCTTCAAATAACAATATCAGTGACTGATTAATCTCTGCTCACTGTAAGTGGTGTTGTTGGTCGTCTTCTAATCTTATGTTCATTGTAACTCATAGAGTGCTGTATAGTGACGACAGACAAGAGGATGAAAACGGACATGTCAAGCTTGATGAAGATATAGTCAAAGCTCTGAAAGGTAAACTGAGAAGTCAACGGAATTATAATGCATAGCAAATAATGTAATATATATTATATTCAAACATGGATGCAAAACTGATAATCATTGGTTCATTTTATATAAATGATTTTTTCCCTTTCACAGATCCTGTGATAAAGAAGTCTTCAAACATTACAGTGTCTGAATCACAAGCCCTCAGTTGCAGAAAGTGCAAGTCGTACTCAAAGAAGTGACTGTCCACTTGAAGACGATGTGACATTTAAACTTCTTTGTTTCTTTGTTTGGTTTTGCAGACTTGTTTGTAAAGAAAAAATGCATTCACTTCTGCACTCCCAGGGGAAAGATGTACTATTAAATGTATTAAAAATGTACTTGAGTGACTGGACTTATTTAGATAGCTTATTTTTATTAGTATGATTTAATGTCTTCCACTCATTCCATTGCTGGTCTGGTAAACACTTATTTTGTAAAGTTATGCTATATTGTAAATGCTCCTTCTACAATCCTTAGTTGGACAACAACTTCAATGGACAATCATTCTTGGGAAGATCTGGATTTAAAGGGAAAACTGGGATGGTTGGGTGGGTTGGGGTGGTGGGGTATCTGTCATATTGGTTAATATCTGTATTATACAGCCATAACATTTTTGTATGCATATGATCCACTATGTGCTGTTGAAAATGCTACTTGTTTCAAGAAAAATCCAATAAAAATTGTTAAACGTAAAAATGTACTTGAGTATGTTTCAAATATAATATAAACATACTACTTGAATTTCAAGTCCATTTTTAATACATTTAATAGTACGTCCTTTTCACCCGGGCTTTGCTTTCCAGTAACTTTTATTCAGTGATGTCATATTCATAGTGTGCTTTTCAGTGGATGAAAATAGCTCTGCCATAGCATTTCACTGATCTTTCATTTATTATAATGCATTTGTCAAGAGATTATGTATGCTGCTGTACTTTTTTAATGTACTCAAGGAATTTCTTTTGTAATGTATATAATGATATAGTACATTAAAGTTTTCTATATTTCAAAGTGTGTACGTGTCTTAAGATTTATATTTAATAATTGTGCACATTTTGAATACTGAAAAAAAAAACTGATTTATAATATACTAGTAGTGTAATACTAATGCATTTCTAATGAACTGAAATGCTATTGAAATGTTCTTGAAGCACATTAAAATTAATAATTAATTTTAAATGAATTTTAAAGAAATACATTTAAATTGCACTAAATGTACTTAAAGTTGTTCCATTTTATCACAATTTAATATATTAAAATATATTGCAAATAGCTTACAATTGATCTTAAGCATATCTTAAAATGCACTTAATATACTTAAAGTTGTTTCAAAATAATACATTTAATATCCATTTAGTATAGTATAATTTAAATATATTAAGTATGTCCAAAAAAAGCACAATTTAAATATATTTCCTTTTCACCTGGGGATGCAGGCCGCTCTCTCGCCTGCTTGCATTGCTGATATCCTCACAGCTGTAAACAGATTAAAGGGGTCATGGATTGAGAAATCAACTTTCCCTTGATCTTTTGATATATAAAAGGTCATCGTAATAGAAGAATATCCTGTACGTTTCTGAAAACTTCCTTGTTAGTCAAAGAAAAGCTTTTATTGACAGCTGGCCCAGTAAACACTCGATCTGCGAATGTGCCTCCCTGTGACGTCAGAGTGTGGTGAAACACCGCCTCAACAGAAGAAGAACGCCTGATTCTGTAGCCCCGCCCACCGATTCGTACATGACATGTAATAGATAAATAACATCCCTTGTGAAAAAAAAAAAAGCACTTTAGTGTACTTTTATAAAGTGTACTTATTAAATCAAATCAAATCAAATCACCTTTATTTATATAGCGCTTTTTACAATGGCAATTGTTTCAAAGCAGCTTCACAGTGGTAACAGGAAAATAATGCAACGGAATTTGATTCGGCTGTACAGCCGCTCTGGTGAAAACGGTGATGTCATCCAGCTCATTTCAATTATCATATAGTGTCAATGCGGGCGGATCAGTAATATAATTGAAATTTAGGTGTCCCCAACTGAGCAAGCCAAAAGCCAAAGGCGACGTAAAGTAAAGTATACTATTACACAAATAGTATACTTTAAAGGTATACACTTAAGTGTGAATTAAATGCAATGTTTTCAACGCACTGAATGCACATTAAGTGTAATTGATTTGAACTATCACATATTAAGTTGAAATAAAATGCAATAAGTTGCCATTAAGAGTGATTTTTTGGAACAACTTAAGTGGGACTTTAATACAACTTTATATTTACTTTCATAATCGCTTCTAGTGTCTTTAAATTAAAAGTTAAAGTTAAAAAATAATTTAATTAAAGTGCACTGCTCAATGTACTGACAAGCAATTAATGTGAACTAAAATATACTTTAATGTCAGTTAACACCACACTTAAGTCTGAATTAAATGTAATGTTTTTGACGCACTTAATACATATTAAATGTAATTGATTTCAAATGTATCATAGATTAAGTTCATATTAAATGCAATTAGTGTAAATTAAGAGTGATTTTAATACATCTTTCTACAGTATGTACTTTACTTCTATTGTATGTGAAATATGGTTATGATGTACTTCTAAAAATACTGAAAAGCAATTCTAGTTAATTAAATATGCATTAATTTCAGTTTAATACATTGCAAACAAACAAAAAACACAATGCTTACACTGGCAATAAAACAGTTTGGTAGTCAAAAAATTATGAATCTAATTTGTTTTGCAAATGTAAATTTAATAAATGAATAATGAATAATGAATAAAGTTTTATATGTCCAAACAAACAAATAAATTAGAAAACCAAAAAACAGATGAGCAAAATCTTAGTTTAATATTGTAAAATTAGAATCAAACAAGTATCAATGTTGCATAATTAAATCCCTTAGAAAAAAATAAACTCAAAAAGTTAACTTACCGTAACGAACAGATCCACTGCAGGTAAGTTGAAAGTAAACCCAAGTGCAGTTTTATTGAACATGTGAACAGATACTAAATAAACTAAGACTTGACTATGAAACAAACACTCACCAACAGTGGGTTACGCAACAATACTCGACCAGGACCAAGGCAAACATGAGGGCTTAAATACACAAAGACTAATGACTAAACAAGACACACCTGTGAACAATAATCACCCCATGAACCAATGAGAACATGACAACAGAACACATGAAAAGAGAGCACATGGCAGGATCACAAGAGGGCAAGGGAAGCACATGACAAAACAGGAAGCACATGACTGTGAAATAAACTTGAAAATAAAAGACATGAAGCATGAACATGAACAAACTGTGGCACACTGTTACATATCCCCCCCCCTCTATGGGCAGCCCACGACGCCCAACAAAACATAAACCAAACAAAAATCTAGGTGGGCGGTCCTGGGGGAGGGATGGCGGGCGTGGGCAGACCTGGGCCGTGGAGGGTGGAGCGGACCTGGGCCGTGTAGCGTGGAGCGGACCTGGGCCGTGGAGCGTGGAGCGGACCTGGGCCGTGGAGCGTGGAGCGGGCCGTGGAGCGGACCTGGGCCGTGGAGCGGACCTGGGCCGTGGAGCGTGGAGCGGACCTGGGCCGTGGAGCGTGGAGCGGGCCGTGGAGCGGACCTGGGCCGTGGAGCGTGGAGCGGACCTGGGCTGTGGAGCGTTTCAGAGAGCCATGGAGGCTCAGGCTGTTAAGGAAGCCGTTAAGGTGCGGCCTCTGTGGCCTTATCAAGGTTCCCACTGCCCCATGTTGGACAGGTCGAGTATTCTGTAACAAACAGATCCACTGCAGGCAAGTTGAAAGTGAACCCAAGTGCAGTTTTATTTAGACTGTGAACAGACTTGACTGTGAACCAAACACTAGTAATAGATGGGTTACCCTCCACACAATTTGTATGCAGATTGTTGATATAGCATTATTAAATGATGGATGAAAAGACCAAGGCTCAAAATCAAATCTATAAATGTTCAGAAAAAGTTTATACATGTCCTTTGCCCTACAAGGCATTTCCCTGAAAGCTAAAAATTAAATGTACAGTTAAGTCCTATAAATAGTCTTAATGATTTTTTTAACAGTGCATATATACACTCACCTAAAGGATTATTAGGAACACCTGTTCAATTTCTCATTAATGCAATTATCTAATCAACCAATCACATGGCAGTTGCTTCAATGCATTTAGGGGTGTGGTCCTGGTCAAGACAATCTCCTGAACTCCAAACTGAATGTCAGAATGGGAAAGAAAGGTGATTTAAGCAATTTTGAGCGTGGCATGGTTGTTGGTACCAGACGGGCCGGTCTGAGTATTTCACAATCTGCTCAGTTACTGGGATTTTCACGCACAACCATTTCTAGAGTTTACAAAGAATGGTGTGAAAAGGGAAAAACATCCAGTATGCGGCAGTCCTGTGGGCGAAAATGCCTTGTTGATGCTAGAGGTCAGAGGAGAATGGGCCGACTGATTCAAGCTGATAGAAGAGCAACTTTGACTGAAATAACCACTCGTTACAACCGAGGTATGCAGCAAAGCATTTGTGAAGCCACAACACGCACAACCTTGAAGCGGATGGGCTACAACAGCAGAAGACCCCACCGGGTACCACTCATCTCCACTACAAATAGGAAAAAGAGGCTACAATTTGCACGAGCTCACCAAAATTGAACAGTTGAAGACTGGAAAAATGTTGCCTGGTCTGATGAGTCTCGATTTCTGTTGAGACATTCAGATGGTAGAGTCAGAATTTGGCGTAAACAGAATGAGAACATGGATCCATCATGCCTTGTTACCACTGTGCAGGCTGGTGGTGGTGGTGTAATGGTGTGGGGGATGTTTTCTTGGCACACTTTAGGCCCCTTAGTGCCAATTGGGCATCGTTTAAATGCCACGGCCTACCTGAGCATTGTTTCTTACCATGTCCATCCCTTTATGACCACCATGTACCCATCCTCTGATGGCTACTTCCAGCAGGATAATGCACCATGTCACAAAGCTCGAATCATTTCAAATTGGTTTCTTGAACATGACAATGAGTTCACTGTACTAAAATGGCCCCCACAGTCACCAGATCTCAACCCAATAGAGCATCTTTGGGATGTGGTGGAACGGGAGCTTCGTGCCCTGGATGTGCATCCCACAAATCTCCATCAACTGCAAGATGCTATCCTATCAATATGGGCCAACATTTCTAAAGAATGCTTTCAGCACCTTGTTGAATCAATGCCACGTAGAATTAAGGCAGTTCTGAAGGCGAAAGGGGGTCAAACACAGTATTAGTATGGTGTTCCTAATAATCCTTTAGGTGAGTGTACATTCATATACAAAGATTTGGACATCCCTAGTAAAAAAACAAATGGAAGTGATGTAGAGAGCTAATGTGGAGAGAGACAGCTCTCTGTGACAATGACTGAAGATGAATTTCTCTTCCAGGTACTTCCAGAACTTATAGAACAAAGATAAATCTATAATGCGCATTTAAAAACTACACTGTAAAAAGTGGTAACCTGCAATTATTATTTAGAGAGCTATTTCTACCAGTCCTTCTTGGTGTAGCTGTAACGATTCACCAGTGTGAGTTCCCCTGATCACCACCAGAGGGCACTCCAACCTGGACTGTCATTCCATCATAGACTACATCACCCATAATCCTTTGCCCGGACTCATCAGCACTCACTGTTTACACCTGTGTCTCATTACCTCTGCCTGTATCTAGCCTGTTCACCCTGTCATTCTTTGCTAAGTCTTGTTTTGTTGTTACACTGCACTTCTGAGCGTTATCCCTGGTTTCATGTCTCTTGGTTTGTTGGATTTCTTGCCTGTGTCTCGGATTACCCTTTTGCCTCTGTCTCCTGCCTTGTTTGCCTGTTTGGACTGCCTACCTGTGTTTTGACCTTGCCTGTACTTTTGACGACGCTTGTGGATTACCCTTCTAATAAATACTGCATTTGGATCCTCAACCTCCGTGTCTCGGAGCAGTTCGTAACAGTAGCGTAATATATTTAGTTTGAATCAGCAATATTGATTGTTTCCCCACCATTGACAGATTGTTATGTCATTTATGAGACAATTGTCAAAAAATCCTAAAGGATTCCAATAAGAAACCTGTACAGGATTCCATTTAGAATTTCTTTCATATTTTGGAATTAGGATTTTGTTAGAAATAGTCTTATAGGATATTTATGTCTTGTCCTATAGTCCTATATTCTCATCAGATTCCTATTGGATTATGTGGGAATTGTTTTATAAGACAATACATAAACATCCTGTAGAATAATTTCTACAGGATTTTAATGGGATCCAATTGGGTCTCTCTCTCTCTCTCTCTCTCTCACACACACACACACACACACACACACGTCTATATTACTAACAGGGGACTATCGCTCTACACTTACCAACAGGGGACCAGTGTTTCTGGTCATTTTGAAGAAACAAAAATGACATACAAAATTTTCTTTTAAGGTCTTTTGTAATAATATAACTTCAAATATGCATTTTTAATTTTTTTAAAAACATGCCAAGAGGGGACTTGCAACTCTGACCGATGTCTACCTATCCAACAGGGGACCTCCATAGCCTGCAATGGAGCTGTGTGTGTATTAAACAAAGTTAACTGGCAGTAAAGTCTTTTTCCATGATATGTTATTTAATGGATTTTTTTTGGAGATCAAAACTCATGTTGACTTGCTGCATTGAAAAATGTTCAGTTGGTTCACTGAAATTATGTGAACCGAATATCTTTTAACATTGTGTATTTTTTATGGCAAGAACGGATGTTTCATGTTTTAAATCAAGCAGAAATCACTCTTTAAGGAAACAATTGCAGGTCACACTTTATACAGCGAACAGTGATTTCCTTAAATTGACTTTAGTCCCCTGTTGGATGGTAAAACACAACGCCTGTTTGGTTGCTTTGCCATTTCTTGCCATCACAAACACACTGTAGAGATTTTGGAGGTCACATCTTAATTTTATGGTGACTTGCATGAATATGTTCATCTGTCTCAATTAAATTATGTGAACTGAATGTCTTTTAACATTGACACTTTAGTTGTTGAACCAACTGAAGATTTTCAATGCAACAATCAACACACAACCTCCAAAATCATTTTACTGTGTATTTACAATTTAAATAAAATTGTTTGTATTTACAATTTTTGTAAAATTTCTTTACAAAACAAGTTTGACCCTCTCTACTGCTTATAATTCACTGTTGTTTATGTTATATGGTCCATGTTTACATTACAGTATGAAATTGTTCCTAAGTTTTCCCCTTTTATATAGATGGTAACGACTGTCTGAAATTCACATCTGAAATTTTCACACATTAAAAAATAGATACGACCTCACGTTGTGTCAACCACGTTTATACACTGCCTCTAAAAATTTTGTTCATCATAAAAAAAATAAAATAAAAAAAAGGATCAGGTTCGATTTTCTGCATTTTTCGCATCCAGAGGGGTTTCACATTTCTGTGTTATTCATTTTTGTGTTGTGTTAAGTTTTGAACTTAAGTTTAACAGTTTTGAAAAGAAAGTGTAAACGTGCAAATTGGCCTTTATAGTTCATAAAGTTTTGCTGGCGTTTGTATCTAATTGAGAAAAGAATGTAAACTGAAAGATGTCGTCATTGAACGCATTTTGTGCCAAAGCATGGATAAATGATCCACAGTTTAGCCACATAGACTGATGTTGTATCACTGAGTGAAGAGTTTTGAAAAAGTGACGAGTATTAAGAAATGGGTCCTAGCAAATGTTAAAAAAAACCCTGTAATATCAGTATTAGTAAGGATAGTATGATCACTATATAATATCAGTCTTTAAATGCAAGATATTTAAAGTGACCCTAAAGTATACTTGCAACAGTTTGATATTAGCACAATCAAATGGATGTTTCTCAAAAGCGTTCCTCAGTGATCTGGCGTCCTTGTGTTCCTGCTCTACGTCATCATCGACTGTCGAAGTTCAATTCCAATACTCAAGAACACATGTACAGAGGACGCACGAAAGTACCCGGATGTTATAAGATATAAAAGTATATGAAAACAATGTCTACAATAATATGAAAGAAATGTTTTAATAGGTTGTGACATTTGTTTGTGGTTATTTTGTATTTATTGTGCATTAGCCACTATATAATATGCTGGGATGGTCAGTTGAGCAACAAGATCGCAGCACATCTCAATGTTCATCGAACGCAGACTTGAGCGAATCAAACGGTTAGAAATCCCACGCTGCAGGTGGTCAATATACGGAAGCTTGTAAGCTTTGAATTTCTCGTTCTCACTCGTTCTTACAAAGGGATAGTTCACCCAAAAATGAAAATTTGATGTTTATCTGCATACTTGTCTGGTTACTCTTTTGCCGTAAGTCGACTTGTGTACCGCTGACCGCCGGAAGCTAGTTATTTTAGTCTATAAAGTTTTAAATATGGATATTTTTCTTACACTCCGCTTCAGAAGGCCTTTATTAACCCCCCGGGGCCATGTGGAGCAGTTATATGATGGATAGATGTACTTTTATGATGGATAGATTCACTTTTATGGACTTCAAAAATGAATCATCAAGTCACTGCCATTATAAAGCTTGGAAGAGCCAGGACATTTTTAATATAACTCAGACTGTATTCGTCTGAAAGAAGAATGTCATATACAGCTAGGATGGCTTGAGGGTGAGTCAATCATGGGGTAATTTTCATTTTTGGGTGAACTATCCCTTTAACGTTGCTGTTTCTTAAGTAATTCAACTGACAGCTTCACTAGAGTGATGCTGCATAGACGCAGATAATTCACATATGCATCTCTTTCTCCCTCGTTTATTCATTCAAATAAATGTAATCCAACCACGCTAATTTATCCCTGTGCCTGATTTAAAGTGTGCAGAATGCTAGATCTAATGGTCCATAGCCAAAAAAAGAAAATTTTAGTTTTACCCTTCCAGTCAAATTGTGCTCCACAAACATTAAGGACAGCTTTAACTCAACTCTTTTACCTATCTTTAACAGCTGGGTGTGTATTGCACAATTTTAGTGCACTTCACAGAGGCAACCTGCTTCACGTCGGGTGGTTCTTTACCTCCATCTTGTTCATTAAAATCATGTAATGCACACCTAGCCATGGATTAGCCCTTACTTATGTGAAAGGTTATAGGTTACACAAAGTATGAAATAAAAAGTATGAAATATTTACAGTTATACTGTATTCCAATAATATTTCATTTTTATTTAATGTTAGATTTGTGAATTAAAGTCTGAGAGGATAAAGAGGGCCAATATTTGTGGAGGGTGCTGTACAGTTTTAAACATGATTGTGTCTCTGCTTTTTTTTTCTCCAGAAATGCGTGTTATTGTGCAAGTTACACAGAAAGATTTCAGATTTCATCAAAAATATCTTCATTTGTGTTCCAAAGATGACCGAAAGTCTTATGGGTTTGGAACGACATGAGGGTGAGGAATTGATGACTGAATTCTGTTTTTTGGCTGAACTAACCCTTTAACTTCTTTTACCTGGAGTGTTCAAAGCATATTTGTGATTTGATAATGCTGACCAATATACCATAAGAAATTCACTGGAAATAGTATGAATACTTCCCGCAATTCAAGATTAATATTAAACACACTATATGCCTGTGGTCAAGAGTGTAACTGAAACTTGAGAGTTTCTCTGATTCTTTTTGTTTCTTTGTTTTTCCAGACTACATCCAAAATAGTGTTTCCACATCTGAGATAAATGCAGTTATAAGAACCACATGGGATAATGAGGATAAGCTCTTCAAAAAACAAAACCTCCCTGAATAATATGAGAAGATATATGCATGATTGTATGGTTTGTAAATAAACACTTTAAATACATTGTCTAACATTGTCAGCCTGTTATTTGAAGTAAAAAAAAAAAGAAAAATCACATTTATTGTCGTGTTGCTGTTTGAGACATTCACTGTTGTTTTGTACCTTGATTCATTATATTGCAGATGTGTGAAAATAAAACTTATTTTGGATATTCTGGTTGTATTTCAATGGTATTGTACAGCATTTTATTAGTATTGCACTTTGGTAGTATTGTAATTGTACTTTAGTTGTATTATGTATTGCAGTCCTACCGCAGTAATATTGCAGTATTATTGTAGCACTACTTCAGCTGTATTGTAGTAATATTGCAGTTATATTGCAGTATTATTGTAGCACTACTTCAGCTGTATTGTAGTAATATTGCAGTTATATTGCAGTATTATTGTAGCACTACTTCAGCTGTATTGTAGTAATATTGCAGTTATATTGCAGTATTATTGTAGCACTACTTCAGCTGTATTGTAGTAATATTGCAGTTATATTGCAGTATTATTGTAGCACTACTTCAGCTGTATTGTAGTAATATTGCAGTATTATTGCAGTCCTACCGCAGTTATATTGCAGTATTATTGTAGCACTACTTCAGCTGTATTGTAGTAATATTGCAGTATTATTGCAGTCCTACCGCAGTTATATTGCAGTATTATTGTAGCACTACTTCAGCTGTATTGTAGTAATATTGCAGTTATATTGCAGTATTATTGTAGCACTACTTCAGCTGTATTGTAGTAATATTGCAGTTATATTGCAGTATTATTGTAGCACTACTTCAGCTGTATTGTAGTAATATTGCAGTTATATTGCAGTATTATTGTAGCACTACTTCAGCTGTATTGTAGTAATATTGCAGTATTATTGCAGTCCTACCGCAGTTATATTGCAGTATTATTGTAGCACTACTTCAGCTGTATTGTAGTAATATTGCAGTTATATTGTAGTATTATTGTAGCACTACTTCAGCTGTATTGTAGTAATATTGCAGTATTATTGCAGTCCTACCGCAGTTATATTGCAGTATTATTGTAGCACTACATCAGCTGTATTGCAGTCCTACCGCAGTTATATTGCAGTATTATTGTAGCACTACTTCAGCTGTATTGTAGTAATATTGCAGTTATATTGCAGTATTATTGTAGCACTACTTCAGCTGTATTGTAGTAATATTGCAGTTATATTGCAGTATTATTGTAGCACTACATCAGCTGTATTGCAGTCCTACCGCAGTTATATTGCAGTATTATTGTAGCACTACTTCAGCTGTATTGTAGTAATATTGCAGTTATATTGCAGTATTATTGTAGCACTACTTCAGCTGTATTGTAGTAATATTGCAGTTATATTGCAGTATTATTGTAGCACTACTTCAGCTGTATTGTAGTAATATTGCAGTTATATTGCAGTATTATTGTAGCATTACTTCAGCTGTATTGTAGTAATATTGCAGTTATATTGCAGTATTATTGTAGCACTACTTCAGCTGTATTGTAGTAATATTGCAGTATTATTGTAGCACTACTTCAGCTGTATTGTAGTAATATTGCAGTTATATTGCAGTATTATTGTAGCACTACTTCAGCTGTATTGTAGTAATATTGCAGTTATATTGCAGTATTATTGTAGCACTACATCAGCTGTATTGCAGTCCTACCGCAGTTATATTGCAGTATTATTGTAGCACTACATCAGCTGTATTGCAGTCCTACCGCAGTTATATTGCAGTATTATTGTAGCACTACTTCAGCTGTATTGCAGTCCTACCGCAGTTATATTGCAGTATTATTGTAGCACTACTTCAGCTGTATTGTAGTAATATTGCAGTTATATTGCAGTATTATTGTAGCACTACTTCAGCTGTATTGTAGTAATATTGCAGTATTATTGCAGTCCTACCGCAGTTATATTGCAGTATTATTGTAGCACTACTTCAGCTGTATTGTAGTAATATTGCAGTTATATTGCAGTATTATTGTAGCACTACTTCAGCTGTATTGCAGTCCTACCGCAGTTATATTGCAGTATTATTGTAGCACTACTTCAGCTGTATTGTAGTCCTACCGCAGTTATATTGCAGTATTATTGTAGCACTACTTCAGCTGTATTGTAGTAATATTGCAGTTATATTGCAGTATTATTGTAGCACTACTTCAGCTGTATTGTAGTAATATTGCAGTTATATTGCAGTATTATTGCAGTCCTACCGCAGTTATATTGCAGTATTATTGTAGCACTACTTCAGCTGTATTGTAGTAATATTGCAGTTATATTGCAGTATTATTGCAGTCCTACCGCAGTTATATTGCAGTATTATTGTAGCACTACTTCAGCTGTATTGCAGTCCTACCGCAGTTATATTACAGTATTATTGTAGCACTACTTCAGCTGTATTGCAGTCCTACCGCAGTTATATTGCAGTATTATTGTAGCACTACTTCAGCTGTATTGTAGTAATATTGCAGTTATATTGCAGTATTATTGTAGCACTACTTCAGCTGTATTGTAGTAATATTGCAGTTATATTGCAGTATTATTGTAGCACTACTTCAGCTGTATTGTAGTAATATTGCAGTTATATTGCAGTATTATTGTAGCACTACTTCAGCTGTATTGTAGTAATATTGCAGTATTATTGCAGTCCTACCGCAGTTATATTGCAGTATTATTGTAGCACTACTTCAGCTGTATTGTAGTAATATTGCAGTATTATTGCAGTCCTACCGCAGTTATATTGCAGTATTATTGTAGCACTACTTCAGCTGTATTGTAGTAATATTGCAGTTATATTGCAGTATTATTGTAGCACTACTTCAGCTGTATTGTAGTAATATTGCAGTTATATTGCAGTATTATTGTAGCACTACTTCAGCTGTATTGTAGTAATATTGCAGTATTATTGCAGTCCTACCGCAGTTATATTGCAGTATTATTGTAGCACTACTTCAGCTGTATTGTAGTAATATTGCAGTTATATTGTAGTATTATTGTAGCACTACTTCAGCTGTATTGTAGTAATATTGCAGTATTATTGCAGTCCTACCGCAGTTATATTGCAGTATTATTGTAGCACTACATCAGCTGTATTGCAGTCCTACCGCAGTTATATTGCAGTATTATTGTAGCACTACTTCAGCTGTATTGTAGTAATATTGCAGTTATATTGCAGTATTATTGTAGCACTACTTCAGCTGTATTGTAGTAATATTGCAGTTATATTGCAGTATTATTGTAGCACTACTTCAGCTGTATTGTAGTAATATTGCAGTTATATTGCAGTATTATTGTAGCACTACATCAGCTGTATTGCAGTCCTACCGCAGTTATATTGCAGTATTATTGTAGCACTACTTCAGCTGTATTGTAGTAATATTGCAGTTATATTGCAGTATTATTGTAGCACTACTTCAGCTGTATTGTAGTAATATTGCAGTTATATTGCAGTATTATTGTAGCACTACTTCAGCTGTATTGTAGTAATATTGCAGTTATATTGCAGTATTATTGTAGCATTACTTCAGCTGTATTGTAGTAATATTGCAGTTATATTGCAGTATTATTGTAGCACTACTTCAGCTGTATTGTAGTAATATTGCAGTATTATTGTAGCACTACTTCAGCTGTATTGTAGTAATATTGCAGTTATATTGCAGTATTATTGTAGCACTACTTCAGCTGTATTGTAGTAATATTGCAGTTATATTGCAGTATTATTGTAGCACTACATCAGCTGTATTGCAGTCCTACCGCAGTTATATTGCAGTATTATTGTAGCACTACATCAGCTGTATTGCAGTCCTACCGCAGTTATATTGCAGTATTATTGTAGCACTACTTCAGCTGTATTGCAGTCCTACCGCAGTTATATTGCAGTATTATTGTAGCACTACTTCAGCTGTATTGTAGTAATATTGCAGTTATATTGCAGTATTATTGTAGCACTACTTCAGCTGTATTGTAGTAATATTGCAGTATTATTGCAGTCCTACCGCAGTTATATTGCAGTATTATTGTAGCACTACTTCAGCTGTATTGTAGTAATATTGCAGTTATATTGCAGTATTATTGTAGCACTACTTCAGCTGTATTGCAGTCCTACCGCAGTTATATTGCAGTATTATTGTAGCACTACTTCAGCTGTATTGTAGTCCTACCGCAGTTATATTGCAGTATTATTGTAGCACTACTTCAGCTGTATTGTAGTAATATTGCAGTTATATTGCAGTATTATTGTAGCACTACTTCAGCTGTATTGTAGTAATATTGCAGTTATATTGCAGTATTATTGCAGTCCTACCGCAGTTATATTGCAGTATTATTGTAGCACTACTTCAGCTGTATTGTAGTAATATTGCAGTTATATTGCAGTATTATTGCAGTCCTACCGCAGTTATATTGCAGTATTATTGTAGCACTACTTCAGCTGTATTGCAGTCCTACCGCAGTTATATTACAGTATTATTGTAGCACTACTTCAGCTGTATTGCAGTCCTACCGCAGTTATATTGCAGTATTATTGTAGCACTACTTCAGCTGTATTGTAGTAATATTGCAGTTATATTGCAGTATTATTGTAGCACTACTTCAGCTGTATTGTAGTAATATTGCAGTTATATTGCAGTATTATTGTAGCACTACTTCAGCTGTATTGTAGTAATATTGCAGTTATATTGCAGTATTATTGTAGCACTACTTCAGCTGTATTGTAGTAATATTGCAGTATTATTGCAGTCCTACCGCAGTTATATTGCAGTATTATTGTAGCACTACTTCAGCTGTATTGTAGTAATATTGCAGTATTATTGCAGTCCTACCGCAGTTATATTGCAGTATTATTGTAGCACTACTTCAGCTGTATTGTAGTAATATTGCAGTTATATTGCAGTATTATTGTAGCACTACTTCAGCTGTATTGTAGTAATATTGCAGTTATATTGCAGTATTATTGTAGCACTACTTCAGCTGTATTGTAGTAATATTGCAGTTATATTGCAGTATTATTGTAGCACTACTTCAGCTGTATTGTAGTAATATTGCAGTATTATTGCAGTCCTACCGCAGTTATATTGCAGTATTATTGTAGCACTACTTCAGCTGTATTGTAGTAATATTGCAGTTATATTGTAGTATTATTGTAGCACTACTTCAGCTGTATTGTAGTAATATTGCAGTATTATTGCAGTCCTACCGCAGTTATATTGCAGTATTATTGTAGCACTACATCAGCTGTATTGCAGTCCTACCGCAGTTATATTGCAGTATTATTGTAGCACTACTTCATCTGTATTGTAGTAATATTGCAGTTATATTGCAGTATTATTGTAGCACTACTTCAGCTGTATTGTAGTAATATTGCAGTTATATTGCAGTATTATTGTAGCACTACTTCAGCTGTATTGTAGTAATATTGCAGTTATATTGCATTATTATTGTAGCACTACATCAGCTGTATTGCAGTCCTACCGCAGTTATATTGCAGTATTATTGTAGCACTACTTCAGCTGTATTGTAGTAATATTGCAGTTATATTGCAGTATTATTGTAGCACTACTTCAGCTGTATTGTAGTAATATTGCAGTTATATTGCAGTATTATTGTAGCACTACTTCAGCTGTATTGTAGTAATATTGCAGTTATATTGCAGTATTATTGTAGCATTACTTCAGCTGTATTGTAGTAATATTGCAGTTATATTGCAGTATTATTGTAGCACTACTTCAGCTGTATTGTAGTAATATTGCAGTATTATTGTAGCACTACTTCAGCTGTATTGTAGTAATATTGCAGTTATATTGCAGTATTATTGTAGCACTACTTCAGCTGTATTGTAGTAATATTGCAGTTATATTGCAGTATTATTGTAGCACTACATCAGCTGTATTGCAGTCCTACCGCAGTTATATTGCAGTATTATTGTAGCACTACTTCAGCTGTATTGCAGTCCTACCGCAGTTATATTGCAGTATTATTGTAGCACTACTTCAGCTGTATTGTAGTAATATTGCAGTTATATTGCAGTATTATTGTAGCACTACTTCAGCTGTATTGTAGTAATATTGCAGTATTATTGCAGTCCTACCGCAGTTATATTGCAGTATTATTGTAGCACTACTTCAGCTGTATTGTAGTAATATTGCAGTTATATTGCAGTATTATTGTAGCACTACTTCAGCTGTATTGCAGTCCTACCGCAGTTATATTGCAGTATTATTGTAGCACTACTTCAGCTGTATTGTAGTCCTACCGCAGTTATATTGCAGTATTATTGTAGCACTACTTCAGCTGTATTGTAGTAATATTGCAGTTATATTGCAGTATTATTGTAGCACTACTTCAGCTGTATTGTAGTAATATTGCAGTTATATTGCAGTATTATTGCAGTCCTACCGCAGTTATATTGCAGTATTATTGTAGCACTACTTCAGCTGTATTGTAGTAATATTGCAGTTATATTGCAGTATTATTGCAGTCCTACCGCAGTTATATTGCAGTATTATTGTAGCACTACTTCAGCTGTATTGCAGTCCTACCGCAGTTATATTACAGTATTATTGTAGCACTACTTCAGCTGTATTGTAGTAATATTGCAGTTATATTGCAGTATTATTGTAGCACTACTTCAGCTGTATTGTAGTAATATTGCAGTTATATTGCAGTATTATTGTAGCACTACTTCAGCTGTATTGTAGTAATATTGCAGTTATATTGCAGTATTATTGTAGCACTACTTCAGCTGTATTGTAGTAATATTGCAGTTATATTGCAGTATTATTGTAGTACTACTTCAGCTCTATTGCAGTCCTACCGCAGTTATATTGCAGTATTATTGCAGTACTACTTCAGCTGTATTGTAGTAATATTGCAGTATTATTGCAGTCCTACCGCAGTTATATTGCAGTATTATTGTAGCACTACTTCAGCTGTATTGCAGTCCTACCGCAGTTATATTGCAGTATTATTGTAGCACTACTTCAGCTGTATTGTAGTAATATTGCAGTATTATTGTAGCACTACTTCAGCTGTATTGCAGTAATACCGCAGTTATATTGCAGTATTATTGCAGTCTTACCGCAGTTATATTGCAGTATTATTGCAGTACTACTTCAGCTGTATTGTAGTAATACTGCAGTATTATTGTAGCACTACTTCAGCTGTATTGCAGTAATACCGCAGTTATATTGCAGTATTATTGCAGTCCTACCGCAGTTATATTGCAGTATTATTGTAGCACTACTTAAGCTGTATTGCAGTCCTACCGCAGTTATATTGCAGTATTATTGTAGCACTACCGCAGTTATATTGCAGTATTATTGTAGCACTACTTCAGCTGTATTGTAGTAATATTGCAGTTATATTGCAGTATTATTGTAGCACTACTTCAGCTGTATTGTAGTAATATTGCAGTATTATTGCAGTCCTACCGCAGTTATATTGCAGTATTATTGTAGCACTACTTCAGCTGTATTGCAGTCCTACCGCAGTTATATTGCAGTATTATTGTAGCACTACTTCAGCTGTATTGTAGTAATATTGCAGTATTATTGTAGCACTACTTCAGCTGTATTGCAGTAATACCGCAGTTATATTGCAGTATTATTGCAGTCTTACCGCAGTTATATTGCAGTATTATTGCAGTACTACATCAGCTGTATTGTAGTAATATTGCAGTTATATTGCAGTATTATTGTAGCACTACTTCAGCTGTATTGCAGTCCTACTGCAGTTATATTGCAGTATTATTGTAGCACTACTTCAGCTGTATTGTAGTAATATTGCAGTTATATTGCGGTATTATTGTAGCACTACTTCAGCTGTATTGCAGTCCTACCGCAGTTATATTGCAGTATTATTGCAGTACTACTTCAGCTGTATTGTAGTAATATTGCAGTTATATTGCAGTATTATTGTAGCACTACTTCAGCTGTATTGTAGTAATATTGCAGTTATATTGCAGTATTATTGTAGCACTACTTCAGCTGTATTGTAGTAATATTGCAGTTATATTGCAGTATTATTGTAGCACTACTTCAGCTGTATTGTAGTAATATTGCAGCTATATTGCAGTATTATTGTAGTACTACTTCAGCTCTATTGCAGTCCTACCGCAGTTATATTGCAGTATTATTGCAGTACTACTTCAGCTGTATTGTAGTAATATTGCAGTATTATTGCAGTCCTACCGCAGTTATATTGCAGTATTATTGTAGCACTACTTCAGCTGTATTGCAGTCCTACCGCAGTTATATTGCAGTATTATTGCAGTACTACTTCAGCTGTATTGTAGTAATATTGCAGTATTATTGCAGTCCTACCGCAGTTATATTGCAGTATTATTGTAGCACTACTTCAGCTGTATTGTAGTAATATTGCAGTATTATTGTAGCACTACTTCAGCTGTATTGCAGTCCTACTGCAGTTATATTGCAGTATTATTGTAGCACTACTTCAGCTGTATTGCAGTCCTACCGCAGTTATATTGCAGTATTATTGCAGTACTACTTCAGCTGTATTGTAGTAATATTGCAGTATTATTGTAGCACTACTTCAGCTGTATTGCAGTAATACCGCAGTTATATTGCAGTATTATTGCAGTCTTACCGCAGTTATATTGCAGTATTATTGCAGTACTACTTCAGCTGTATTGTAGTAATATTGCAGTATTATTGTAGCACTACTTCAGCTCTATTGCAGTAATACCGCAGTTATATTGCAGTATTATTGTAGCACTACTTCAGCTGTATTGTAGTAATATTGCAGTATTATTGTAGCACTACTTCAGCTGTATTGCAGTCCTACCGCAGTTATATTGCAGTATTATTGTAGCACTACCGCAGTTATATTGCAGTATTATTGTAGCACTACTTCAGCTGTATTGTAGTAATATTGCAGTTATATTGCAGTATTATTGTAGTACTACTTCAGCTGTATTGTAGTAATATTGCAGTTATATTGCAGTATTATTGTAGCACTACTTCAGCTGTATTGTAGTAATATTGCAGTTATATTGCAGTATTATTGCAGTACTACTTCAGCTGTATTGTAGTAATATTGCAGTATTATTGTAGCACTACTTCAGCTGTATTGCAGTAATACCGCAGTTATATTGCAGTATTATTGCAGTCCTACCGCAGTTATATTGCAGTATTATTGTAGCACTACTTCAGCTGTATTGCAGTCCTACCGCAGTTATATTGCAGTATTATTGTAGCACTACCGCAGTTATATTGCAGTATTATTGTAGCACTACTTCAGCTGTATTGTAGTAATATTGCAGTTATATTGCAGTATTATTGTAGCACTACTTCAGCTGTATTGCAGTCCTACCGCAGTTATATTGCAGTATTATTGCAGTACTACTTCAGCTGTATTGTAGTAATATTGCAGTATTATTGTAGCACTACTTCAGCTGTATTGCAGTCCTACCGCAGTTATATTGCAGTATTATTGTAGCACTACTTCAGCTGTATTGTAGTAATATTGCAGTTATATTGCAGTATTATTGCAGTACTACTTCAGCTGTATTGTAGTAATATTGCAGTATTATTGCAGTCCTACCGCAGTTATATTGCAGTATTATTGTAGCACTACTTCAGCTGTATTGCAGTCCTACCGCAGTTATATTGCAGTATTATTGTAGCACTACTTCAGCTGTATTGTAGTAATATTGCAGTTATATTGCAGTATTATTGTAGCACTACTTCAGCTGTATTGTAGTAATATTGCAGTTATATTGCAGTATTATTGTAGCACTACTTCAGCTGTATTGCAGTCCTACTGCAGTTATATTGCAGTATTATTGTAGCACTACTTCAGCTGTATTGTAGTAATATTGCAGTTATATTGCAGTATTATTGTAGCACTACTTCAGCTGTATTGCAGTCCTACTGCAGTTATATTGCAGTATTATTGTAGCACTACTTCAGCTGTATTGTAGTAATATTGCAGTTATATTGCGGTATTATTGTAGCACTACTTCAGCTGTATTGCAGTCCTACCACAGTTATATTGCAGTATTATTGCAGTACTACTTCAGCTGTATTGTAGTAATATTGCAGTATTATTGTAGCACTACTTCAGCTGTATTGCAGTCCTACCGCAATTATATTGCAGTATTATTGTAGCACTACTTCAGCTGTATTGTAGTAATATTGCAGTTATATTGCAGTATTATTGTAGCACTACTTCAGCTGTATTGTAGTAATATTGCAGTTATATTGCAGTATTATTGTAGCACTACTTCAGCTGTATTGTAGTAATATTGCAGTTATATTGCAGTATTATTGTAGCACTACTTCAGCTGTATTGTAGTAATATTGCAGCTATATTGCAGTATTATTGTAGTACTACTTCAGCTCTATTGCAGTCCTACCGCAGTTATATTGCAGTATTATTGCAGTACTACTTCAGCTGTATTGTAGTAATATTGCAGTATTATTGCAGTCCTACCGCAGTTATATTGCAGTATTATTGTAGCACTACTTCAGCTGTATTGCAGTCCTACCGCAGTTATATTGCAGTATTATTGCAGTACTACTTCAGCTGTATTGTAGTAATATTGCAGTATTATTGCAGTCCTACCGCAGTTATATTGCAGTATTATTGTAGCACTACTTCAGCTGTATTGCAGTCCTACCGCAGTTATATTGCAGTATTATTGTAGCACTACTTCAGCTGTATTGCAGTCCTACCGCAGTTATATTGCAGTATTATTGTAGCACTACTTCAGCTGTATTGCAGTCCTACCGCAGTTATATTGCAGTATTATTGCAGTACTACTTCAGCTGTATTGTAGTAATATTGCAGTATTATTGCAGTCCTACCGCAGTTATATTGCAGTATTATTGTAGCACTACATCAGCTGTATTGTAGTAATATTGCAGTTATATTGCAGTATTATTGTAGCACTACTTCAGCTGTATTGTAGTAATATTGCAGTTATATTGCAGTATTATTGTAGCACTACTTCAGCTGTATTATAGTAATATTGCAGTTATATTGCAGTATTATTGTAGCACTACTTCAGCTGTATTGTAGTAATATTGCAGTTATATTGCAGTATTATTGTAGCACTACTTCAGCTGTATTGTAGTAATATTGCAGTATTATTGCAGTCCTACCGCAGTTATATTGCAGTATTATTGTAGCACTACTTCAGCTGTATTGTAGTAATATTGCAGTTCCCCTTCAGTCGGTCACGTTCGACGTACGTCGGACGTCACCGACGAATTGGGATCACTTCTGGGAGCCCCTATCAGCTTCGAGTGTATAGAGAACGGGCCAATGGCCATTGGCGTGCGAGATTTGCATCTCGCGCTCCGCCCCGCATCGCGGGTATAAAGCGGAAGCGGATGCAGCGCACATTTGTCATTCACTTCGGAGCCAAACAAGCTTCATGGAAGACTGTTCCTGCGTCAGCAGAGAGAGAGAGAGAGAGCAGAGAAGAGGCTTTTGTGCTGGGAGAGAAGGCACGTGCAGTGACAACCGCGAGCTCACCGAAATCGGTGAAACAAACTGCTGTTTTTACAGCATCCCGGTTGGTTCGGTGGGGGCGTTCCACGGTGAGTGCAAACACAGGCTGCACTATCCCCTGTGTTTGCCGCGGTTGTTCCTGGGTGCTTCGGCACGTTAAGAGCTTCTTCTAAAAGAGCAACACGGGTGTGAAATTGCGTCTTTTTCAAGATGTCATTCCACCCGTGCGTTTCTGGATGCGGTCGTTCCCTGTCACCAGCTGACGGTCACAATCGCTGCCTGACATGTCTGGGTATTCAACATGCCGAGGCAGCGTTTGTGGATAGTTCGTGTTCCCATTGCGGGAACATGACTATCGCGGCGCTAAGGTCGAGACTCGCCTACCTTCGGGAGGGTGGAGTCCCCTTACCTATGCCCCGATCTAGTGCTATCCCTGCCCAGCAGGATAGACCTACTTCGGCGAATAGCCAGGGTGACCTGAGGATCACGTTTAGGGCACACCCGCCGAGCCAGCCTCCGTGGGCCCCTAAACCCTCTGTAGTGCCGCAGCCGGTTGAGCTTTCGGAGGAAGTCGCTGGCCCCTCTCGAGGTGGTCCAACGGTGACCTTTGGAGCTCCAGCAGAGGATAGGATGTCGATCGCTGCATCGGAGGGGGAGTTTCAGTCCTCGGGGGATGAAGACCCGGCTGCGTTGCCTCCCTCTGGGAGAGTGGCGTTGTCCGAGACGGACCCCGAGCTGACGGCTATGCTTTCCCGGGCCGCCGAAAAGGTCGGGCTCGTGTGGAACCCTCCACCGTGTCCCGAGCCTTCTAGGCTGGATGATTGGTTTCTCGGGGCGGCTCGCGCTGGTTCTCAGCGTCCCGCCCCGGTGCCCTTCTTCCCGGAAGTGCATGAGGAGCTCACAAGGTCGTGGACGGCACCTTTTTCTGCCAGAAACCGGCCGAGTAGCTCCTCCCTCCTCACTACTCTCGACGGCGGGCCAGCCAAGGGGTACGTGGGGATCCCGCCGGTGGAACGGGCGGTCGCGATGCAACTGTGTCCGGCGTCCGCTTCCACCTGGCGCGGAGACCCACGCCACCCATCCAAGGCCTGTAAGTTCTCCTCCAGTCTAACTGGGAAGGCTTACAAGGCTTGTGGACAGGCTGCGTCCGCCTTGCATGCCATGGCGTTGCTCCAGGTCCACCAGGCCCAGGCACTCATGGACATGCACGAGGGTAGACCTGACCCAGAGCTCCTCCGGGAGCTCCGGACGGCGACGGACCTCGCCCTCCGGGCGACGAAAGTCACCGCCCGTTCCATTGGTCAGGCGATGTCCACTCTTGTGGTCCAGGAGCGACATCTCTGGCTCAACCTGGCCGATATGAGGGAGACTGATAAGTATCGGTTCCTGGACTCCCCCATTTCCCAGGTTGGGCTGTTCGGCGACGCGGTCGAGAGCTTTGCCCAGCAGTTCTCGACTGTCCAGAAGCAGACGGAGGCCATCAAACACATCCTGCCCCGGCGGTCAGCTGCTGCCCAGCCGCCGGCCGCAGCTCCTCCGCCTGCTCGTCGCCGAGGGCGGCCGCCCGCCGCCGCCCCCGCTCCCGCCCCAGCCCAGCAGCAGCCTCCACCAGGGCAACGGCGTGGAGCCGGCCGCGGGAAGGCCGTCCAGCCCGCTCAGGCCGCTGCCAAACCAGGTGGCAAGCGTCGTCGTAAGAGACCCTGAGACGGGCCACCCAGAGATGGAGGAGACAGCTCTTCAGGAGGTGGTGACAGCACCGCTCCTTCTCCCGCTGGAGGGCCGGGAGAGAATTTTATGTTCTTGTTTGGTTTCTGTTCCGCCACTGGCCTTCGGGCCAGTGGTACCCAAAACTTCAAAAAAAGAGCTGTTTCTAAAATCTCTGGGTGCCAAGAGAGCGCGCTTGGCGGTGTACGACGCTCCCATGCCTTGTCACCCTCCGGTGCCTCTCTTATCGCCAGCAGGGGGTGCTGGCTGTGTCCAGGACGCACACAAGAGGCCTCCGCACACTCGTGCACCCCCTCAGCGGAAGCAGGTAAGTGTTGCATTGCGCACTCAGACCCCACTTCGGGCCGCGATGCCGTCCGAGTCGGGTCCCTGCACTCCGCTGCGCTGCCCCGCTGCGGGTACGTCTGTGGTGCCGTTGGTCCCGCTGGTTCGGTCGCTGGGAGCCTGGTTAGCGCTCCCCAGCCCGTCCCGCTGGCTCATCCGTACTATCAGACTCGGCTATGCGATTCAGTTCGCTCGGCGGCCCCCCAAGTTCAGGGGCGTTCACTTCACCTCCGTGTCGAAGGAGGACGCCCCCGTGCTACGGGCGGAGATCGCAGTCCTACTGGCGAAGGACACGATAGAGCCGGTCCCTCCAGCCGATATGAAGACAGGCTTCTACAGCCCGTACTTCATTGTACCCAAGAAAGGCGGCGGGTTACGGCCAATCTTGGACCTGCGGTTCTTGAATCGGTCCCTTCACAGGCTGCCGTTCAGAATGCTAACGCAGAAACGCATCTTCAGGTGCATCCGTCCCCAAGATTGGTTTGCAGCGATCGACCTGAAGGACGCGTACTTTCATGTCTCGATTCTCCCCCGACACAGACCGTTCCTACGCTTTGCGTTCGAGGGACGGGCATATCAGTACAGAGTCCTACCCTTCGGGCTGTCCCTGTCGCCCCGCGTCTTCACGAAGGTCGCGGAGGCGGCCATTGCTCCCATGAGAGAGCGTGGTGTTCGCATTCTCAACTACCTCGACGACTGGCTGATTCTGGCTCAGTCGAAGGCACAGTTGTGCGAACACAGGGACATGGTGCTCAGTCACCTCAGCCTGTTGGGACTTCAGGTCAACTGGGAAAAGAGCAAACTCTGCCCCGTGCAGAGGATCTCTTTTCTCGGTATGGAGTTGGACTCGGTCAATCTGACAGCGCGACTCACAGAGCAGCGCGTCCAGTCGGTGTTGAACTGCTTGAATTCGTTCAAATGCAGGACAGCGGTACCACTGAAACATTTTCAGAGGCTCCTGGGGCATATGGCATCCGCAGCCGCAGTGACGCCGCTCGGATTGCTTCATATGAGGCCGCTTCAACACTGGCTACACGACCGAGTCCCGAGATGGGCGTGGCAGAGCGGCTCATTCCGTGTCTCAGTAACACCGAAGTGTCGCCAAACCTTCAGTCCGTGGTTGGACCCTTCGTTCCTACGGGCAGGAGTTCCCCTAGAACAAGTGTCCAGGCATGCTGTGGTCTCCACGGATGCCTCATCCACCGGCTGGGGGGCCACGTACAACGGGCTTGCAGTTTCGGGTCTGTGGACGGGGCCTCAACTGCAATGGCATATCAATTGCCTCGAGTTGTTAGCAGTTCGTCTTGCGCTGGGCCGCCTCAAAGGGCCGCTACGAGGCAAGCACGTTCTGGTCCGTACGGACAACACTGCGGCCGTTGCGTACATCAACAAACAGGGTGGTCTACGCTCCCGCCGCATGTCACAACTCGCCCGCCATCTCCTCCTCTGGAGTCAGAAGCATCTGAGGTCGCTTCGTGCCATTCATATCCCGGGCCTGCTCAATCGTGCAGCCGACGAGCTCTCACGACAGCAAGTGCTCCCAGGAGAGTGGAGACTCCATCCCCAGGTGGTCCAGCTGATCTGGAGTCGCTTCGGGACCGCACAGGTAGACCTGTTTGCCGCCCCGGACACGTCTCACTGCCAGTTGTTCTATTCCCTGACCGGGGGGACCCTCGGCTCGGATGCGCTGGCACACAGCTGGCCCCGGGGCCTACGCAAATATGCGTTTCCCCCAGTGAGCCTTCTTGCGCAGACACTGTGCAAGGTCAGGGAGGACGAGGAGCAGGTCTTGCTAGTTGCGCCATACTGGCCCAACCGGACCTGGTTCCCGGAACTAGTGCTCCTCGCGACAGCACCTCCTTGGCCCATTCCTCTGAGGAAGGACCTCCTGACTCAGAGACGGGGCACCCTGTGGCACCCGCGTCCGGACCTCTGGAAACTCCATGTCTGGTCCCTGGACGGGACGCGGAGGTTCTAGGTGGCCTACCACAGGCTGTGGTAGACACCATCACTTCCGCCAGAGCCCCCTCTACGAGGCACCTCTACGCGTTGAAGTGGAACCTGTTCGTCGAGTGGTGTTCTTCTCGTCGAGAAGACCCCCGAAGATGTTCGATCGGCTCTGTGCTTTCCTTCCTGCAAGAAGGGTTGGAGCGAAGGCTGTCTCCCTCCACCCTCAAAGTGTATGTTGCCGCTATCGCCGCAAATCACAGCATGGTCGAAGGTAAGTCCCTAGGAAAGCACGATCTGGTCGTCAGGTTCCTGAGGGGGGCGAGGAGATTAAATCCGCCTCGCCCTCACTCTATACCCTCTTGGGACTTGCCCCTGGTGCTAACCGCATTACAGAGGGCTCCCTTTGAGCCTTTGCAGTCAGTAGAGTTAAAAATCCTGTCCTGGAAGACAGTACTCCTGACTGCATTGGCTTCCATCAAGAGGGTAGGGGACCTGCAGGCATTTTCGGTCGACGAATCGTGCCTGGAATTCGGGGCGGGTAACTCTCAGGTAATCCTGAGACCCCGGCCCGGATATGTGCCCAAGGTTCCCACCACTCCCTTTCGGGACCAGGTGGTGAACCTGCAAGCGCTGCCTTCGGAGGAGGCAGACCCAGCCCTGGCTTTTTCTCTGTCCCGTTCGCGCTCTTGCGGACTTACGTGGACAGAACGCAAAGCTTCAGGACCTCAGAACAGCTCTTCATCTGTTACGGAGGCCAGCAGAAGGGAAAGGCTGTCTCCAAGCAGAGGATGGCTCACTGGATAGTGGATGCCATCGCCTTGGCGTATGAAACCCAAGGCGTGCCCTGCCCGCTTGGGTTGAGGGCCCACTCCACTAGGAGTGTGGCCTCTTCCTGGGCGCTGGCACACGGCGCCTCGCTGACAGATATATGTAGAGCTGCGGGCTGGGCGACACCTAACACGTTCGCTAGATTCTATAGCCTCCGTGTAGAGCCGGTTTCTTCCCGTGTGCTCGCTTCAAATAGCCGGTAACACCGAACGTGCCCGTTCTAGTGTCGGCTTGCTGCGCCATTCCCCTCCTCATGGACCGGATACGTGCGCTGATATGCTCCAGTCGAGTCCCCAGCACGGCGAACCCTGTTGAGTCCTCCGCAACCCGTGGCAGTCAGACGTGGCGGAGCGTCCGACGCCAGGTCTAACACTCGTATGCATTGGTGGAACTTGTGTTAGGCTGGGTATCCATATGTTGTGACCCCTACGGGCAGTCCACATTATGTGTATTCTTCCACGTACGGCTCCCTACGGCGAGCCCGTGTCTTTCCCTTGGCAGAGCTCGCTCTGCCGTCTCTGTGCGGTGTAGTCTCCCGCCTGCATTGGCCGGGGCCACCCCTGGGACTTCCGTATGTATGTTACTGCCCACGGCCAGTCCATACATGTATATTCCACATGATACCTCCCTACGTGTAGGATGTGGCTTCCGCAGCGGCCCCCCGGGGCACGCTTTCCCAGCGTTATCCAATACTCTGCTGAGTGGGTCTTGCGGAACAGCAGCAGTGACTCTCCCTGCGTAGGTTCCCCGCCCCGAACAGACGGGGGTCTGAGGGGCTTTCGCTGGGCGCTGGAAGTGGTAGTAACTGTGGCGTTTTCCATAGGGATCCCAATTCGTCGGTGACGTCCGACGTACGTCGAACGTGACCGACTGAAGGGGAACGTCTCGGTTACGTATGTAACCCTCGTTCCCTGAAGGAGGGAACGGAGACGTACGTCCCGTCGCCACAGTTGCTGTACCATCACTGCAGCGGCCGAGTCACTAGTTCGGCTCCTCAGTGAAAAACAAATGTGCGCTGCATCCGCTTCCGCTTTATACCCGCGATGCGGGGCGGAGCGCGAGATGCAAATCTCGCACGCCAATGGCCATTGGCCCGTTCTCTATACACTCGAAGCTGATAGGGGCTCCCAGAAGTGATCCCAATTCGTCGGTGACGTCCGACGTACGTCTCCGTTCCCTCCTTCAGGGAACGAGGGTTACATACGTAACCGAGACGTTATATTGCAGTATTATTGTAGCACTACTTCAGCTGTATTGCAGTCCTACCGCAGTTATATTGCAGTATTATTGTAGCACTACTTCAGCTGTATTGTAGTCCTACCGCAGTTATATTGCAGTATTATTGTAGCACTACTTCAGCTGTATTGTAGTAATATTGCAGTTATATTGCAGTATTATTGTAGCACTACTTCAGCTGTATTGTAGTAATATTGCAGTTATATTGCAGTATTATTGCAGTCCTACCGCAGTTATATTGCAGTATTATTGTAGCACTACTTCAGCTGTATTGTAGTAATATTGCAGTTATATTGCAGTATTATTGGAGTCCTACCGCAGTTATATTGCAGTATTATTGTAGCACTACTTCAGCTGTATTGTAGTAATATTGCAGTTATATTGCAGTATTATTGTAGCACTACTTCAGCTGTATTGTAGTAATATTGCAGTTATATTGCAGTATTATTGTAGCACTACTTCAGCTGTATTGTAGTAATATTGCAGTTATATTGCAGTATTATTGTAGCACTACTTCAGCTGTATTGTAGTAATATTGCAGTTATATTGCAGTATTATTGTAGCACTACTTCAGCTGTATTGTAGTAATATTGCAGTTATATTGCAGTATTATTGTAGCACTACTTCAGCTGTATTGTAGTAATATTGCAGTTATATTGCAGTATTATTGTAGCACTACTTCAGCTGTATTGTAGTAATATTGCAGTTATATTGCAGTATTATTGTAGCATTACTTCAGCTGTATTGTAGTAATATTGCAGTTATATTGCAGTATTATTGTAGCACTACTTCAGCTGTATTGTAGTAATATTGCAGTATTATTGTAGCACTACTTCAGCTGTATTGTAGTAATATTGCAGTTATATTGCAGTATTATTGTAGCACTACTTCAGCTGTATTGTAGTAATATTGCAGTTATATTGCAGTATTATTGTAGCACTACATCAGCTGTATTGCAGTCCTACCGCAGTTATATTGCAGTATTATTGTAGCACTACATCAGCTGTATTGCAGTCCTACCGCAGTTATATTGCAGTATTATTGTAGCACTACTTCAGCTGTATTGTAGTAATATTGCAGTTATATTGCAGTATTATTGTAGCACTACTTCAGCTGTATGTAGTAATATTGCAGTATTATTGCAGTCCTACCGCAGTTATATTGCAGTATTATTGTAGCACTACTTCAGCTGTATTGTAGTAATATTGCAGTTATATTGCAGTATTATTGTAGCACTACTTCAGCTGTATTGCAGTCCTACCGCAGTTATATTGCAGTATTATTGTAGCACTACTTCAGCTGTATTGTAGTCCTACCGCAGTTATATTGCAGTATTATTGTAGCACTACTTCAGCTGTATTGTAGTAATATTGCAGTTATATTGCAGTATTATTGTAGCACTACTTCAGCTGTATTGT
>CM077171.1:1666381-1824131 GCA_039654105.1 Coreius guichenoti
TCAGCTGTATTGCAGTCCTACCGCAATTATATTGCAGTATTATTGTAGCACTACTTCAGCTGTATTGTAGTAATATTGCAGTTATATTGCAGTATTATTGTAGCACTACTTCAGCTGTATTGTAGTAATATTGCAGTTATATTGCAGTATTATTGTAGCACTACTTCAGCTGTATTGTAGTAATATTGCAGTTATATTGCAGTATTATTGTAGCACTACTTCAGCTGTATTGTAGTAATATTGCAGCTATATTGCAGTATTATTGTAGTACTACTTCAGCTCTATTGCAGTCCTACCGCAGTTATATTGCAGTATTATTGCAGTACTACTTCAGCTGTATTGTAGTAATATTGCAGTATTATTGCAGTCCTACCGCAGTTATATTGCAGTATTATTGTAGCACTACTTCAGCTGTATTGCAGTCCTACCGCAGTTATATTGCAGTATTATTGCAGTACTACTTCAGCTGTATTGTAGTAATATTGCAGTATTATTGCAGTCCTACCGCAGTTATATTGCAGTATTATTGTAGCACTACTTCAGCTGTATTGCAGTCCTACCGCAGTTATATTGCAGTATTATTGTAGCACTACTTCAGCTGTATTGCAGTCCTACCGCAGTTATATTGCAGTATTATTGTAGCACTACTTCAGCTGTATTGCAGTCCTACCGCAGTTATATTGCAGTATTATTGCAGTACTACTTCAGCTGTATTGTAGTAATATTGCAGTATTATTGCAGTCCTACCGCAGTTATATTGCAGTATTATTGTAGCACTACATCAGCTGTATTGTAGTAATATTGCAGTTATATTGCAGTATTATTGTAGCACTACTTCAGCTGTATTGTAGTAATATTGCAGTTATATTGCAGTATTATTGTAGCACTACTTCAGCTGTATTGTAGTAATATTGCAGTTATATTGCAGTATTATTGTAGCACTACTTCAGCTGTATTGTAGTAATATTGCAGTTATATTGCAGTATTATTGTAGCACTACTTCAGCTGTATTGTAGTAATATTGCAGTTATATTGTAGTACTACTTCAGCTCTATTGCAGTCCTACCGCAGTTATATTGCAGTATTATTGCAGTACTACTTCAGCTGTATTGTAGTAATATTGCAGTATTATTGCAGTCCTACCGCAGTTATACTGCAGCATTATTGTAGCACTACTTCAGCTGTATTGCAGTCCTACCGCAGTTATATTGCAGTATTATTGTAGCACTACTTCAGCTGTATTGTAGTAATATTGCAGTATTATTGTAGCACTACTTCAGCTGTATTGCAGTCCTACTGCAGTTATATTGCAATATTATTGTAGCACTACTTCAGCTGTATTGTAGTAATATTGCAGTTATATTGCAGTATTATTGTAACACTACTTCAGCTGTATTGCAGTCCTACCGCAGTTATATTGCAGTATTATTGTAGCACTACTTCAGCTGTATTGTAGTAATATTGCAGTTATATTGCAGCACTACTTCAGCTGTATTGTAGTAATATTGCAGTTATATTGCAGTATTATTGCAGTCCTACCGCAGTTATACTGCAGTATTATTGTAGCACTACTTCAGCTGTATTGCAGTCCTACCGCAGTTATATTGCAGTATTATTGTAGCACTACTTCAGCTGTATTGTAGTAATATTGCAGTATTATTGTAGCACTACTTCAGCTGTATTGCAGTCCTACTGCAGTTATATTGCAGTATTATTGTAGCACTACTTCAGCTGTATTGCAGTCCTACCACAGTTATATTGCAGTATTATTGCAGTACTACTTCAGCTGTATTGTAGTAATATTGCAGTATTATTGTAGCACTACTTCAGCTGTATTGCAGTAATACCGCAGTTATATTGCAGTATTATTGCAGTCTTACCGCAGTTATATTGCAGTATTATTGCAGTACTACTTCAGCTGTATTGTAGTAATATTGCAGTATTATTGTAGCACTACTTCAGCTCTATTGCAGTAATACCGCAGTTATATTGCAGTATTATTGTAGCACTACTTCAGCTGTATTGTAGTAATATTGCAGTATTATTGTAGCACTACTTCAGCTGTATTGCAGTCCTACTGCAGTTATATTGCAGTATTATTGTAGCACTACCGCAGTTATATTGCAGTATTATTGTAGCACTACTTCAGCTGTATTGTAGTAATATTGCAGTTATATTGCAGTATTATTGTAGCACTACTTCAGCTGTATTGCAGTCCTACCGCAGTTATATTGCAGTATTATTGCAGTACTACTTCAGCTGTATTGCAGTATTATTGTAGCACTACTTCAGCTGTATTGCAGTCCTACCGCAGTTATATTGCAGTATTATTGCAGTACTACTTCAGCTGTATTGCAGTATTATTGTAGCACTACTTCAGCTGTATTGCAGTCCTACCGCAGTTATATTGCAGTATTATTGCAGTACTACTTCAGCTGTATTGCAGTCCTACCGCAGTTATATTGCAGTATTATTGCAGTACTACTTCAGCTGTATTGTAGTAATATTGCAGTATTATTGTAGCACTACTTCAGCTGTATTGCAGTAATACCGCAGTTATATTGCAGTATTATTGTAGCACTACTTCAGCTGTATTGCAGTCCTACCGCAGTTATATTGCAGTATTGCAGTACTACCGCAGTTATATTGCAGTATTATTGTAGGAATACTTAAGCTGTATTGCAGTCCTACCGCAGTTATATTGCAGTATTATTGTAGCACTACTTCAGCTGTATTGCAGTCCTACCGCAGTTATATTGCAGTATTGCAGTACTACCGCAGTTATATTGCAGTATTATTGTAGGAATACTTAAGCTGTATTGCAGTCCTACCGCAGTTATATTGCAGTTATATTACAGTTATATTGCAGTACTACTTCAGCTGTATTGTAGTAATATTGCAGTTATATTGCAGTATTATTGTAGCACTACTTCAGCTGTATTGTAGTAATATTGCAGTTATATTGCAGTATTATTGTAGCACTACTTCAGCTGTATTGCAGTCCTACCGCAGTTATATTACAGTAATATTGCAGTATTATTGTAGCACTACTTCAGCTGTATTGCAGTACTACCGCAGTTATATTGCAGTATTATTGTAGCACTACTTCAGCTGTATTGCAGTACTACCGCAGTTATATTGCAGTATTATTGTAGTAATACTTCAGCTGTATTGCAGTTATATTACAGTATTATTACAGTACTACTTCAGCTGTATTGCAGTCCTACCGCCGTTATATTGCAGTGTTATTGTAGTATTACTTCAGCTGTATTGCTGTACTACCGCAGTTATATTGCAGTATTATCGCAGTAATACTTCAGCTGTATTGCAGTTATATTACAGTATTATTACAGTACTACTTCAGCTGTATTGTAGTAATATTGCAGTTATATTGCAGTATTATTGTAGCACTACTTCAGCTGTATTGTAGTAATATTGCAGTTATATTGCAGTATTATTGTAGCACTACTTCAGCTGTATTGTAGTAATATTGCAGTTATATTGCGGTATTATTGTAGCACTACTTCAGCTGTATTGCAGTCCTACCGCAGTTATATTGCAGTATTATTGCAGTACTACTTCAGCTGTATTGTAGTAATATTGCAGTATTATTGTAGCACTACTTCAGCTGTATTGCAGTCCTACCGCAGTTATATTGCAGTATTATTGTAGCACTACTTCAGCTGTATTGTAGTAATATTGCAGTTATATTGCAGTATTATTGTAGCACTACTTCAGCTGTATTGTAGTAATATTGCAGTTATATTGCAGTATTATTGTAGCACTACTTCAGCTGTATTGTAGTAATATTGCAGTTATATTGCAGTATTATTGTAGCACTACTTCAGCTGTATTGTAGTAATATTGCAGCTATATTGCAGTATTATTGTAGTACTACTTCAGCTCTATTGCAGTCCTACCGCAGTTATATTGCAGTATTATTGCAGTACTACTTCAGCTGTATTGTAGTAATATTGCAGTATTATTGCAGTCCTACCGCAGTTATATTGCAGTATTATTGTAGCACTACTTCAGCTGTATTGCAGTCCTACCGCAGTTATATTGCAGTATTATTGCAGTACTACTTCAGCTGTATTGTAGTAATATTGCAGTATTATTGCAGTCCTACCGCAGTTATATTGCAGTATTATTGTAGCACTACTTCAGCTGTATTGCAGTCCTACCGCAGTTATATTGCAGTATTATTGTAGCACTACTTCAGCTGTATTGCAGTCCTACCGCAGTTATATTGCAGTATTATTGTAGCACTACTTCAGCTGTATTGCAGTCCTACCGCAGTTATATTGCAGTATTATTGCAGTACTACTTCAGCTGTATTGTAGTAATATTGCAGTATTATTGCAGTCCTACCGCAGTTATATTGCAGTATTATTGTAGCACTACATCAGCTGTATTGTAGTAATATTGCAGTTATATTGCAGTATTATTGTAGCACTACTTCAGCTGTATTGTAGTAATATTGCAGTTATATTGCAGTATTATTGTAGCACTACTTCAGCTGTATTGTAGTAATATTGCAGTTATATTGCAGTATTATTGTAGCACTACTTCAGCTGTATTGTAGTAATATTGCAGTTATATTGCAGTATTATTGTAGCACTACTTCAGCTGTATTGTAGTAATATTGCAGTTATATTGTAGTACTACTTCAGCTCTATTGCAGTCCTACCGCAGTTATATTGCAGTATTATTGCAGTACTACTTCAGCTGTATTGTAGTAATATTGCAGTATTATTGCAGTCCTACCGCAGTTATACTGCAGCATTATTGTAGCACTACTTCAGCTGTATTGCAGTCCTACCGCAGTTATATTGCAGTATTATTGTAGCACTACTTCAGCTGTATTGTAGTAATATTGCAGTATTATTGTAGCACTACTTCAGCTGTATTGCAGTCCTACTGCAGTTATATTGCAATATTATTGTAGCACTACTTCAGCTGTATTGTAGTAATATTGCAGTTATATTGCAGTATTATTGTAACACTACTTCAGCTGTATTGCAGTCCTACCGCAGTTATATTGCAGTATTATTGTAGCACTACTTCAGCTGTATTGTAGTAATATTGCAGTTATATTGCAGCACTACTTCAGCTGTATTGTAGTAATATTGCAGTTATATTGCAGTATTATTGCAGTCCTACCGCAGTTATACTGCAGTATTATTGTAGCACTACTTCAGCTGTATTGCAGTCCTACCGCAGTTATATTGCAGTATTATTGTAGCACTACTTCAGCTGTATTGTAGTAATATTGCAGTATTATTGTAGCACTACTTCAGCTGTATTGCAGTCCTACTGCAGTTATATTGCAGTATTATTGTAGCACTACTTCAGCTGTATTGCAGTCCTACCACAGTTATATTGCAGTATTATTGCAGTACTACTTCAGCTGTATTGTAGTAATATTGCAGTATTATTGTAGCACTACTTCAGCTGTATTGCAGTAATACCGCAGTTATATTGCAGTATTATTGCAGTCTTACCGCAGTTATATTGCAGTATTATTGCAGTACTACTTCAGCTGTATTGTAGTAATATTGCAGTATTATTGTAGCACTACTTCAGCTCTATTGCAGTAATACCGCAGTTATATTGCAGTATTATTGTAGCACTACTTCAGCTGTATTGTAGTAATATTGCAGTATTATTGTAGCACTACTTCAGCTGTATTGCAGTCCTACTGCAGTTATATTGCAGTATTATTGTAGCACTACCGCAGTTATATTGCAGTATTATTGTAGCACTACTTCAGCTGTATTGTAGTAATATTGCAGTTATATTGCAGTATTATTGTAGCACTACTTCAGCTGTATTGCAGTCCTACCGCAGTTATATTGCAGTATTATTGCAGTACTACTTCAGCTGTATTGCAGTATTATTGTAGCACTACTTCAGCTGTATTGCAGTCCTACCGCAGTTATATTGCAGTATTATTGCAGTACTACTTCAGCTGTATTGCAGTATTATTGTAGCACTACTTCAGCTGTATTGCAGTCCTACCGCAGTTATATTGCAGTATTATTGCAGTACTACTTCAGCTGTATTGCAGTCCTACCGCAGTTATATTGCAGTATTATTGCAGTACTACTTCAGCTGTATTGTAGTAATATTGCAGTATTATTGTAGCACTACTTCAGCTGTATTGCAGTAATACCGCAGTTATATTGCAGTATTATTGTAGCACTACTTCAGCTGTATTGCAGTCCTACCGCAGTTATATTGCAGTATTGCAGTACTACCGCAGTTATATTGCAGTATTATTGTAGGAATACTTAAGCTGTATTGCAGTCCTACCGCAGTTATATTGCAGTATTATTGTAGCACTACTTCAGCTGTATTGCAGTCCTACCGCAGTTATATTGCAGTATTGCAGTACTACCGCAGTTATATTGCAGTATTATTGTAGGAATACTTAAGCTGTATTGCAGTCCTACCGCAGTTATATTGCAGTTATATTACAGTTATATTGCAGTACTACTTCAGCTGTATTGTAGTAATATTGCAGTTATATTGCAGTATTATTGTAGCACTACTTCAGCTGTATTGTAGTAATATTGCAGTTATATTGCAGTATTATTGTAGCACTACTTCAGCTGTATTGCAGTCCTACCGCAGTTATATTACAGTAATATTGCAGTATTATTGTAGCACTACTTCAGCTGTATTGCAGTACTACCGCAGTTATATTGCAGTATTATTGTAGCACTACTTCAGCTGTATTGCAGTACTACCGCAGTTATATTGCAGTATTATTGTAGTAATACTTCAGCTGTATTGCAGTTATATTACAGTATTATTACAGTACTACTTCAGCTGTATTGCAGTCCTACCGCCGTTATATTGCAGTGTTATTGTAGTATTACTTCAGCTGTATTGCTGTACTACCGCAGTTATATTGCAGTATTATCGCAGTAATACTTCAGCTGTATTGCAGTTATATTACAGTATTATTACAGTACTACTTCAGCTGTATTGTAGTAATATTGCAGTTATATTGCAGTATTATTGTAGCACTACTTCAGCTGTATTGTAGTAATACCGCAGTTATTGTAGCACTACTTAAGCTGTATTGCAGTCTTACCGCAGTTATATTACAGTAATATTACAGTATTATTGTAGCACTACATCAGCTGTATTGCAGTCCTACCGCAGTAATATTGCAATATTATTGTAGTAATACTTCAGCTGTATTGTAGTAATATTGCAGTATTATTGTAGCACTACTTCAGCTGTATTGCAGTACTACCGCAGTAATATTGCAGTATTATTGTAGTAATACTTCAGCTGTATTGTAGTAATATTGCAGTTGTATTTTATTAGTACTTTAGATATACTGCAGTAATAGTACTGCAATAATAATAACAATATTGCAGTTTTTTCGTATCCAAAAACTATACGAAAAATACAAAAACTGCAGTATTACTTAAAAAAAAACTGCAGTATTTTTTTGTAAGGGATGGACTATTTACAAACTTTGTACGTTTTGGACGAGTTTTTGGTGCTACCTGGAGATTGTTCTCGGCATTGCTGGACTATTGCTCACCTGAAATATCTGTTTCGGGGCCTGTCAGACTCCTTCTCTATCCTCCTGCTCAGCTGCGGTTATGATGATCGTCAGACTGCATATATGGTTTGCTGTTGTGTGGATTATCTTCTTCTTAATTTTCCATCCTGTGTTTACGCTCCATCAGTACTCAACAGTGGAACTGTTGCAGTTACGTGTGCATTACGGCGAGCCCCCTTCTGCATTGTACCTGCACCAGGACATTGCTTTTATACCACGCCGCAAATATGTCCATCGTGGATCTCGCCGGAGTTTTATAACTGTTTCTGCGAGTGAAATTCTATCTATTTGGTCTTCGAGCCCTCGTCCTCCAAAGAAATATATCCGGGCTGTCGATCACAGCGTGTTAGCCAAGCTGACCAAGGCTACTACCAATAACAACGGTAAGAACAATCTTGCATTTGAACTATGGAATATTCAATCAGTTTCAAAGGTCCTTTCATCTATGACTTGCTCGTAAGTTCGATTTTCTTTGCTTAACTGGGACTTGGCAACGAAGCAATGACTTTTTCCATTTTAATCATTCTGTTCCTCCTGGATATGCTTTTATCTGTGTCGTGGCAAAAAAAAATAACTCAGTGACATCACCTGATAAGAGACAAACCTTAGCCAATTGTCTTTATAAAGATTGTCTTTTGTCTTTATGCAAGAAAAGAGTCACAGTCGTACAGCCATCCTGAATGTCTGCAGAGTGCTAACTAACACACAAAACAATCCTTTCCATTCTTATACCTCCCCTGACCTCCAAGGTCAGCACTAGCTTCTTCTGTAGTTTTCCACACACATGGTAAAAGTCGGAGCACATACAGATTTAGATGTCCAGTGACCTCTAAGGTCACAAACTAGCCACTGTGTCTGTTAGACTTTAGACTCATTTGGTTAAAGCTGGTTTACCTTTTCTTTCCTCTCTAATCACTGATATCATACATACTTCACTTATTTCTGTTACTGTCCCTACTGCATTTAAAACTGCTGTGATAACACCCATTCTTAAGAAACCCGGGACAGACTCAGAGAATTTGGATAATTTTCATCCCATTTCTAATTTGCCGTTTTTGTCAAAAATGCTTGAAAAAATTGTGGCTCTCCAGCTCTGTGAACATCTTCCTTCTAATAGTTTATATGAGCATTTCCAATCAGGGTTTCGTTCCTATCATAGTGTTGAGACTGCACTAGTAAAGATCTCCAATGATCTCTTACTAGCTGCTGATTCTGGTCTTTTATCGATACTTGTACTTCTCGATCTTAGTGCAGCATTCGATACCATTTCTCACACTATACTTTTTAGCAGATTGGAATCTATTGGAATTACTGGTATGGCTTTAAGTTGGTTTTGTTCTTATCTTAAAGACCACATTCAATTTGTACAACTTAAACAGTTTAAATCAAAACCCACTTATGTTTTCTCTGGTGTTCCTCAGGGTTCTGTTTTGGGACCTCTTTTGTTTATCATTTATCTTTTATCAATTGGCACCATTTTCAGGAAATATGGTATCCAATTTCACTGTTATACGGATGACACCCAACTTTATCTTAGATGAATAAAAAATTTGGTTTTTAGGTAATTTTCTCAAGCTGAATAATAGTAAAACAGAAATTCTCCTCATTGGATCAAAAAATACAATAGCTAAGTCAAACATTTCATCCGTGACAATAAATAACTGCTCTGTTCCTCTGTCTAATCAGGTTAAAAGTTTGGGTGTCATCCTTGACAGTACTCTGTCTTTTGAAGCCCATATTAACAGTGTTACTCGTTCTGCATTTCTTCATATTAGGAATATCATTCGGTTGCTTCCTGTTCTTTCACTCAAGTGTACTGCTACTCTTTGTGCATGCTCTTGTAACATCACAAATTGACTATTGTAATGCCTTGTTTTATGGGCTTCCTTCCAAATCTCTTCATAAATTGCAGTTGGTACAAAATGCAGCTGCTCGAGTTATTACCAAAACTTCCATATCTGAACATATTACTCAAATTTCGTTGTTGTCTGTTGCTGTATTGTCTTTGTCTGATGTAATTGTTTTTTGTGGACTTTGTAAGGTGTCCTTGAGTGCCATGAAAGGCGCCTATAAATAAAATGTATAATATGCGTATCTGTATTTGCGCTTGTCAAATGATTCAATTCCCTACGTGTTTTCGCTTCGGTGAGTAATGTAGCCAATCACAGACATGTTTGTTGATTTCTTGAACGCAATGGCCAATCACAGGTGTTGAAGTGAGAATCCACTCACCACTCGAATGTTTGTCCAGTGCTGAGTTCCGGTCAAAGTTCCATATTGGACCAACTGTGATGCACCTGTGTTCTATTCTATTCATATGTGATGATGTTTCCTAAATTCAAACGGAAAGTTTCAGAGTTTCATTTGTCCCCTTTCGGCCTATTTCGCCCCATGTCCCGCCTCCAGCCCCCAGCCATTGGCCGACGTCGCGGGGTGGGCGGGGACGTCCACGCAGTGCACATTTGTTCCCTTTCAGCCTATTTCGCCCCATGTCCCAGGCTCCGACCTTCAAATGGCTATAACTCCGTGACCTAGCCGCCTAGAGGCACCAAACTCGGGTCAAAGAATGGTCTCGGAGGGCCCTCTCGAACGTGCCCTGGCCCAAGCTTCTAGCACCCCCGCGGGCCAAGATATGGGGCCCAACAGGAAAGGATGCACTTCGGAAGGAAGAGTCCCAGAGGCTCGGAACTCTAGGGTCTGACAGAGAGCCCCTAGGGACCCCTCACCACCCCGAAGGACGATCTGCTGGGATTCGTCCTTTCCGGGATAAAGACAGTTTTGTCCAAAAGTCTCTTATGTATAACCGGTTGTATCTCGGGAGTCAAGCCGAGTTGGAGCTCCAAACTCCAGGCTTTGAGAGCTCCCATAGTGCCCCCACCATCCCCAGCTCCTGGGACCTTCCGGTTCCGAGATATGGCCACTTCCGGCCCAGGTTTGACTGGTTGTATCTCGGAAACCAAGCCGACTTGAAGCTCCAAACTCCGGGTTTGTGGCGGTACCCATGGGACCCCCATACCCTAGAGTATGGAGCCCCAATTCAGCTTTGTTTTGGAGTTATGCCTGGTCAAAAATGGGACTTTAACTGGGTGTATCTCGGAAACCAAGCCGACTTGGAGACATGGGGGGGGGGGGGCCCTCGGGGGTGTTGGAAACTCAAAAGCGAAGACCAGGAGACTTAGATGTATCTTCAGCAGAATTCTTTATTGAGAACACGTGCTATCGGTAGCTGCAGTCGTCAAGTCTGATTCAAACAGTATACACTGAAATTTATCTACATTTTAGGGAGAGGTATACACACAGTAGAGGCGAAGATAATTTAAACAAAGCAATGACCAGTCAATAATCCAATCAGAATAACAGTGTCATTCAAATGCATAGATGCTAATCAAATCACTCTGACAGTATTGCCCATACCTTCACATTATCATAGGGACAAAGGCCAACTGTGCCTTGAGATGGTCATGCCAATTGGACAAAGGCCAACTGTGCCTTGAGATGGTCATGCCAATTGGACAGGAAGTGCATAAAGACAAAAGACTAATGTCTCAAACACCTGGGCTGATTAACTAGATCTTCTTAGAATGTCATCAATCTTTTCAGTTTATATACTATTACATTGGAACCTAGATATAACAATTTATAAATTTGTAATCCCACAGGGGTCAATGGACATGTGCAACCTATACCATTCATTTTCATAGGCTCTTCGTGGACCGGACGTTTCTCAGAAAGCAAGCCGAGTGTGAGCTCCGTGGAGAGGTCCCAGAGGGCCCCCTTCTACCCCCACCGTCCCCAGCTCCTGGGCCCTTTCCGGTTCCAAGATACGGCCACTTCCTGTCCAGATTTGACCGGCCATAACTTGGGAGCCAAGCCGAATTCAAGCTCCAAACTTCGGATGTGGGGAGGTACCTATGGGACACCCAAAACCCCAAAGTTTGGAGCCCAAACTCGGCTTGGCTTTGGAGTTATGCCCGGTCGTATCTCGGGAGTCAAGCCGAGTTGGAGCTCCATACTCCGGGTGTGGAGAGGTCCTAGAGGGTCCCTTTTACCCCCACAGTCCCCGGCTCATGGGCTCTTCCCGTTCTGAGATACGGCCACTTCCTATCCAGCTTTGACCGGGTGTATCTCGGAAACCAAGCCGAGTTTGAGCTTCATACTCTGGGGAGGCATGGGGAGGTACTCATGGGATCCCCATAAGTCCAGAGTATGGAACCCCAACTCGGCTTGGTTTCCAAGATACATCCGGTCAAATTTCCATATTGGACCAACTGTGATGCATCCCACCTGTGATCTATTCGACAGGGCCCCAGTACGCAGTGAGTGGACAGTTAAATTTTATGCTAATGATGCAATAATTAATAGCTGTAATGTACATCATTGTGTTGTCCCCTGTGTGGTGTACAGTTTGTTTTACTTTATAAAACCACTGTAAATATAAAATATGACCCATTAATGCATTGTCCACGGGCAGCCTACCGGGACCCTGTCGAATAAGTTACAGGTGGGACTTATAGGTAGGACTGAGTTTCCAAAACAGCATCCCACCTGTGATCTATTCGACAGGGCCCCTGTGTGTTTTTGGCTAATGAGGCCTAACTGAATGAGAACAAGCTGTCAGGGTACACTTTAGGCACTTCGTGGACAAGAGGAAGAAGAATAGGCAGTGAGGGGCACTTTAGGCTACTCGTGGACAAGAGGAAGAAGAATAGGTAGTCAGGGAGCACTTTAGGCACTTCGTGGACAAGAGGAAGACTATGGTGAAGAATAGGCAGTCAGAGGACATCCCAGAGCCTTGTGGGACCCCCACAAAGCTCAAGGGCACCCCCAGAGGTGTCCAACAAGCCTCAGTGGGGCTTTTACCCCGGTAAGGGTAAAGTGTCCATTTCACAGTGCACTTGATTGAGAAATGGGCGTCCATTTGGTGCAGCGAGCCCACCAAGTGCTTACGCGTACCGTGGCAACTTAAGAGAATGGGAAAATTTCCACACACTGCTTAGATTCCCTTACATCATAAACCTAGTTAAACGTGAATAATGATTAATGTAAATGAATTCCAATCATTCATAAATAGGGCGTGTGTGCACACTCCCCTGCACATGAATTATAACTGACAACCATATAAGGATGTCATAATATGAAGTGAAAATGAGGATTTTAACGTCACAAAGGAGAGTTAAGAATTTTTTTTCTAATACATAAATAGATGTTTTATTAAGTACATTCAAAACACAACACTTTATTTTCAAGCGTACACAGTGGCATATCAGGTCCTAGGAAAAAGGAGGCAAATTATAGATGCTGTTAATGCAGTTTAAAAATTGTTTGGTGAACAGTCCAAGAAGTTAAAAAGTAAACGGTTCGACATGAAGCTTGAGTGTAAGAAACGGATTCGTTTATTTTAAAGAATTTTGCACAAAATGGAAGACTGCCATCACCGAGCGTATCCAACTGCGATGAACACATCATCACCATAATTGGTGAAACCTCTCTGTCAGGTATTATTCCCGATGATGACAGTGATGAGATCCCCTTGCAGGAAAACACTGCGGCAGCAAGCACCACATCACCAATTTTGTCAACAAACAGTGATTTTGTCTAAAGTTCTGTGTGAAGCACCAGAGAAAGAAAGTGCACAAAGACCAAACACTGCAACCTTGCGGCTAAGCACGAGAACCTTGTAAAAAGATGGTGTTTTTGACGTCTGATGAACTAGCACATGTTCAGCTGTGGTGAGTTAGATTAGTCAACAAACACGGTAAGCCATGTCATCTTCTCCTGTTACTGTTATTTGCACTGCCTGTCACATGTTCAGTATATCCTACTCTGTCAGCAAACAGGGCTTCACATGTGATAAATGCAGGGAGATAGTCAGGCTGACGGAGAAGATTTCAGAATTAGAGACACGCATCCAGACTTTATTTGAGAGTAGTGAGAATGTAACAGCTTTAGACACTGCTTTGGATGGGAATAGCTTAGTGAACTCTGTACATTGTTTGGTTCCGGCTGTAGAGCCCGTGCAGCAGGGCAACTGGGTGACGGTGAGACGGCATAGTCGCGGATCAAAAAACCACTCTTCCGTTCCGATTAGAACATCAAACAGGTTCTCCCCACTCAGTGATGCACCCACTGAGAATCCTGTTGAAAGTGCCCTAGTTATTGGCGATTCTATTACACGGAACGTGAAAATAGAGACACCAGCCACCATAGTCACATGTTTACCGGGAGCCAGAGCACCTGACATCAAAGCAAATTTAAAAGTGCTGGCTAATGCTAATCGTAAATTCTCTAAGATTATTATTCACGTCGGCACAAATGATGTTCGACTTCGCCAGTCAGAGATCACCAAAATTAACATTAAAGAGGTGTGTAAACTCGCAAGTACGATGGCAGATGACCTTTTTTGCTCTGGTCCCCTCCCCGTTAAAAGGAGTGATGAGATACTTAGCAGACTATCATCACTCAATGGCTGGTTGTCTAAGTGGTGTCCGCAAAATAACATAGGGTTCATAGACAATTGGAAAAGACTATTGCAATTTACTATAAATTGCAAATACACTATTTGTTCGTCGGCCAGAGGAGAACTGGCACCCCGACTGAGCCTGGTTTCGCCCAAGGTTTTTTTCTCCATTCTGGCCCTGAAGGAGTTTTGGTTCCTTGCCACCGTCGCTTTTGGCTTTTGGCTTGCTCAGTTGGGGACACCTAAATTTCAACTATATTACTGATCTGCCCGCATTGACACTATATGATAATTGAAATGAGCTGGATGACATCACCGTTTTCTCCAGAGCGGCTGTACAGCCGAATCAAATTCCGTTGCATTATTTTCCTGTTACCACTGTGAAGCTGCTTTGAAACAATTGCCATTGTAAAAAGCGCTATATAAATAAAGGTGACTTGACTTGATGTTCGTGAATTGCTAACAGAAGAAACAGTGGAGTTCTGTGTAAATGGAAAAGAAGTAGGTGAAAACGGCACGCCACACCTTCAAGGCTTCGTTAACATGAAGACCAAACGTCACCTGTCCACCATGAAAAAATGGCTGTTGCCACATGCTCATTTTGAAGTGGCTAAAGGAAGTGACCTACAAAACGATGAATATTGTACAAAAGGAGGAAACGTATACCTTTGCATCAGGGAGAAATTTAAAGGCCGTAGCTGAGCAATATCTGACATCGTTTGTCTGCTATGAGCATGGACTGTGCTACAACGTCAACATCATGGAGTTCTGGAAGCCACGTGATTTTAAGATGGAAGTGACGGTGTGGCAAGTCCCGACATGTTTAGGAACTGTATGCCGGTTCTAGTACCTACTAGTGGGATGATGATGGGCAAGGGAATGTTGTGGTTGATATTTATTATGGCTGGATGCAATACGATTAATTCTTAAGACTGTGACTGTTACCCGGTTACAAAGTGATTCTGCAATGTATGACCAGAATTTTTGAAACCTTATTGTGAAAATAAAAAAATTGTGCATTCAAACATTTGTGACAGTGTTTTCTTTGGACTCTAAGGAGATTGCACCAAACCCCACTGACGGGTAGCACTTAGGGCAGGTGCAGTACAGGGTTAGGTTCTAACATTAATACTGTGGCATAAGCTATTTTGTGTAGATTCGCCCATAGGGCTGTTATCTAAATTGCAAACAATTTTAGTAGATTTCTTTTGATTGCAAGTTACCTGTGTCAAGTAAGTGGCAAAATACCGGAAGTGACGCATTCCATGGATGAGAATCCATGAATCGCATTATTAGACCGTTTTCTAAGGCTGCATGATCTATTAAAACCATTTAAAACCCATACTATATCATAGTACCAACATGTCCTCCAAACAGTACGCCTATATAGGTCGTTTGTCACTTCCCTGAAATACGACCCATAGGAGCATTTACTACAGTTGCGCCCCTATCGACAACAGGACACTTTCATTTTAATGCATTGTTCCCTTTTATCTGCGTCATATTTCAGGTTTTGCATAGCTCAATTGGTAGAGCATTGTAATATACAGCAACATGTTCTCATGTGATCATGCAATCGTGTGTTCGATCCCAGGGAACGCATGTGCTCATAAAGTGTATATGCACTATAAATCACTGGGTAGGTTTAGGGGTGTGGTGGGTGTAGTTCTTAATAAAAAATTATTTTTGCTAAATGGAAATATTACAAATGGTGGTAAAAAGTCCACACATTGCATTTAAATGAACACGCATTTTGATTGGTAACGACAGTCATACGTCATTTCATGACGTCAGACGTAACACGACACTGTCATTATTTTTACGCCAGCTAGAGGGCGCATGATTTTAAAACATAAATAAAGGTCGTAATAAGGTGCTTGAAAAACGACCTATAGAGTCGTTTTTTTTGGAGGACAGTTTGCATAGTACTGTTGTGAATTGACAAAGGCTGCAATTTAATTAAATAAATATATATCCTGCGGCTGTGGGTTTAATATGTATATACATGCGTGTCGGTTATGTGCGTTGACCGTCTCAAACTCCATCTCAGCATATGCTGTGAGCTCGGGTTGCTTATAACGTTCATCTGGGAACGCAATGTGCGCCATTTCATCAGATTTGTAATACACCAATATGTTTCTAAATATACAAACTGCTCATCGTCATTTCAAAATAAAAGTTTAAACCCTCGCTCTTAGTTTGCATGTTTTGATGTCCACATGTTCTTGAAATGACAGTGGCTGAAATATATTGTAAAGAAGTTGCCAAATATTAAAGATTAAGTGAACATTTGAATTAAATAACATTTGGCCAATATTGAACAAGGATTTGATCTGCTGTAAAGTGGGACAACAACAATCGCCAGGCTCTGCAGGCATTTGTTATAATACATTATGTACATAAGATAATTGTATATTATATTATGAATTTTAACTGTGTTGTTCTATAAAACCATAAGATTACTTGCTTTTTATACTTTATTTTAACCAAATAATAATTCCTTATTGTTATTATAATATGTAATTTGAAGTCATTTTAATGGCTATTGTTTGCTTAGGTCTATTTTTATTACCACAAAAAAAAAATCTGATTACTCGATTACCAAAATAATCGTTAGTGACAGCCCTAAATTGAATAGCGTACCACCTTTATCATGGTGTCTTTAAAACATGGGGATAAGCATTTTATTTCCAGGAGAATGGAGAATTCAGAAACCTTATTCAGGCTTTGGGATCCTGCTTAGATATAACATGCAAGGTGCCGGGTAGGGCTGAACTATGTTGGAAAATAATCTAATTGCAATTTTTTTTAACCAATATTGCAATTGCGATTTAATATGCATTTTTTTTTAAAGCTCTTTATCTTCTGTATTATTCAACAAAGATGAGCAATAAATTGTATAGTAATGGTGAGAATATTTAAGCACCTCACGATCTGATCTGATCGTAACATCAAGCAAAGTTTCTCACAGCGCATATCCTGTGCCATAAAGCCTGCGAATGTCATTGTAATTCGCTTCAACATTTCCAAACTTTATGAAATATTATTTTATGGTTCGAGTGGAGTGGTGTGTGTGTGTGTGTGTGTGTGTGTGTACTTGTATTTCTTACTTTGTGGGGCCCAGTGACCAAGAGCCCACCAACGCTATGGGGCCCAACAGCCTTGTGGGGCCCAAAATAGTGGGCCCCACACCGATTTCAATGTAAACTGCCTCAGAAGCCTCTGCTGATATGCCTCATGCTTTTTTTGACTTTCCCCACAACGTGATAAAGTATGGGTATGAGAGAGAGAGTGTGTGTGTGTGTGTGTGTGTGTGCTCTTTATCGCCCCCACATCTGGGAACTGCAGCAGATACACACTAGCGGAAGTGTGTGTGGCTTTAGCCAATGAGAAAGGGCCACGGAGAGGGAGGAGCCATTTAGTTTCGTTGTATTCGTCCACACACATTGTGACTGGGTTTTAATCTTTAATTAAGATTAATTCAATCGTGTTTTGACTCTGTACCGAGAGAAAAAAACTTCATGTGATCTAAGGTATATTATTTGACTATACAACTGATATAGTTTCATGTATATTTCTAGTCTTGTCAACAGAATGATGCTTAATGAAGTAAGGTTTTAATCAGATGGCTAACGTTAGCTGCTAAAAGCCCACTGATTCGGTCATGGCACTTTAAACCGGAAGTTCCACGCGCTTCGACTACAAGCTACAAACGGAAGACACTCTTCATGTGAGAAACAGGTAGCTGAAGTTATTTGACTTTGTACATGATATAGTTTTGTTTCAATGCTTGCTCAATTTCGTAGCGCAACTAAATGATAGTTAATGACATACTATTTTATTCAATTCGTTAGCTGATAATGCTAGTTCTAGATCGACAGCTGATAATGCTAGTTCTAGATCGACAGCTGATAATGCTAGTTCTAGATCGATAGCTGATAATGCTAGTTCTAGATCGACAGCTGATAATGCTAGTTCTAGATCGATAGCTGATAATGCTAGTTCTAGACTGATAGCTGATAATGCTAGTTCTAGACTGATAGCTGATAATGCTAGTTCTAGATCGACAGCTGATAATGCTAGTTCTAGATCGATAGCTGATAATGTTAAAGCTGAAAATGCTAGTTCTAGATCGATAGCTGATAATGCTAGTTCTAGATCAATAGCTGATAATGCTAGTTCTAGACTGATAGCTGATAATGCTAGTTCTAGATCGATAGCTGATAACGCTAGTTCTAGACTGATAGCTGATAATGCTAGTTCTAGATCGATAGCTGATAATGCTAGTTCTAGATCGATAGCTGATAATGCTAGTTCTAGACTGATAGCTGATAATGCTAGTTCTAGACTGATAGCTGATAATGCTAGTTCTAGATCGATAGCTGATAATGCTAGTTCTAGATTGATAGCTGATAATGCTAGTTCTAGATCGATAGCTGATAATGCTAGTTCTAGACTGATAGCTGATAATGGTGGCTGCATAAGAAGCATTTTTATTGCATTACATGATAATTTGACTCCGTTTACTTTATAGTTTTGCAGAAATCCACTAATAATATATTGGTTTGACAACGTTTCTTTTAGCTCATGTTTAATTGATCAGATTAATGTAGGTCACATGCAGCACGAGGATACAGCCTGTTGATGATGCCAGGACACACATTCTGTCTTTGAGGGACAAGCCGTCCAAGGGGACAAGCTGGACAAGCCGTCCTTGACAGCATATTACACATGAATTTCTTAGTACTGTTCGTTTGCATACACTGACATGATAATGCATATCTTTATAGTTGGAAAATGATAAATTAGTATTGGTTTTGTAAAAGTGTTCACATTGTGTTATTACCCTGAACTTCTGTTGAATATCAGGATGTCTGTGTCTTTAAGTCTTATTGTCTTAAATTTGTTAATGTAAAAATAAGGCCTTACTTAGCATTAAAATGTCTTAAATCCACATTTCAAAGACCCTAAAATGTAAAATTAAAACGAACCACGCAAGACATCTGAATTCAGCACTGGCATGCTGACGGCCAGCCCTCTGTGCGCACACACTTGAAGTCTTCTGTCAGCGGAGTACTTCTGACGAGTATTTACATAAACGCATATCTTAAGTGAACGTAAACAATAGGGAGAAAATCGGATGCACGACAGTCATTGTATTGGATCCGTGCATTCGGTCTTAAAGTGACAGCAGCCTAATACACAGATCTGCTCTCTATCACTGTAATCAAACAACAGAAGACAGAGAGAATCACTCACTGCTCTTCATTAATTCATACAGTGAAAACTATGCAGTTTTATTTATTTTATATTTGATGACTATTCAATTTCTGTAGTATTTCTTACTTGAAATGCTAAGATCTGGTCTGGTATATACTTCTATAGACCTTTACTCTGCTGTAGTTCATTTAAAACCAGAAATGTCCATTGTTCCTTCATATATCTCTGCTGAGCAGGGTGATTTTGTGTGTTTGCATAGAAGTCAAAGTGATGTGCAGGTCTTAATGTTTTGGAAAGGTCTTAAAAATGGTATTACATTGGAAATGCTGATACCTGCACATACCCTGATTATAAAGGCAGTAAGCTTTAGTATCATGTTGGTATGGTTATACCACATCTATATGTAAAGAGTTAAGGCGACACATTTTTCTTCCAGTTAAATGTATTTGTAATGATATGTCCTCATAGGTAGAGGAGTGTTTGCTACCCAGCCTGTGGAAGCGGGAGCGTTTGTGCTGGAGTACAGGGGTGAACTCATTTCAGCAGAAGAATGCCGGGCGAGAGACTACACTGAGTTACAGAGCACATTTCTGTTCGAATTTGAGTGGCAGAAACTTCACTGGTGGTGAGCATGGAAACATACATGTTTTGTAGGGATGTGGGAAATTCTAATGAAGACATGCAACACACATTTTTGAGTAGCTGATGAATGAACAACAGCAGGACTAGTCTTTGATTGCACATGGCTTGTGGACAGCAGCAGTTCATTCCAATGATAAGTCTTGAAGTCCCCCTGCAGTCAATCATTTTATGGGTGGTGAAATGTGGTATTGTAGTTCAACATTTAAAGGGTAGTTTTCTTATTCCTTTCAGTATTGATGCATCCAAAGAAGACGGATCCCTTGGAAGATGAATTAATGACAACCACAAAAAAATACAGGCCACATTTGTGTCTATTTGCTGTGAAGAAAATTGAAATAGGAAGTGAAATCAAATACAACTATGGGGATTCACAGTGGCCATGGCGTACGAAGGTGAGCTGGTTAGATCAGGCATTCTGATTTTCTTTTTAAAAATGTGCTGAATAGCACAGCTACGTCTGTTTTCTACAATTTGTATTTCATTATAAACCGTATATTAACCTGATTATCTGTGCATACCTATGTGATCTCATATATGTATGATCTGTTTCTTTTTGTCTGATTTCCAGGGGCCAAAGCAGCAGACTTCTGCTCTAGAGACCGAAACATCCCTAACAGATCACTCTTCCCATGATGCTGCCGTCACACAGGTAAAGGAGTAATGTCCACACTCATCACAAACTATTCTGGTCTTGCCCTCATGTCAAGCGCACACACACACATTTCTAGTCTTGGCATTATGGGGCCCTCACACACACACACATTTCTAGTCTTGGCATTATGGGGCCCTCAGACACACACACACACATTTCTGGTCTTGGCCTTATGGGGCCCTCACACACACACACACACACACATTTCTGGTCTTGGCCTTATGGGGCCCTCACACACACACATTTCTGGTCTTGGCATTATGGGGCCCTCACACACACACACACACATTTCTGGTCTTGGCCTTATGGGGCCCTCACACACACACACATTTCTGGTCTTGGCATTATGGGGCCCTCACACACACACATTTCTGGTCTTGGCCTTATGGGGCCCTCACACACACACACACATTTCAGGTCTTGGCATTATGGGGCCCTCACACACACACACACACACACGCATTTCTGGTCTTGGCCTTATGGGGCCCTCACACACACACACACACATTTCTGGTCTTGGCCTTATGGGGCCCTCACACACACACACATTTCTGGTCTTGGCCTTATGGGGCCCTCACACACACACACACACATTTCTGGTCTTGGCATTATGGGGCCCTCACACACACACATTTCTGGTCTTGGCCTTATGGGGCCCTCACACACACACACACACACATTTCTGGTCTTGGCCTTATGGGGCCCTCACACACACACATTTCTGGTCTTGGCCTTATGGGGCCCTCACACACACACACACACATTTCTGGTCTTGGCATTATGGGGCCCTCACACACACACGCATTTCTGGTCTTGGCCTTATGGGGCCCTCACACACACACACACACACACACACATCATACATGACAATTCCTTTTTTGCAGATGGATAAAGTCACGGATTTTTCTGTTCCTCTTGAGTCCAGTGATGACAGCACAGATGAGCCTTCCACTTCTATGTCTGGAATGGCTTCACAAAGGCCGAGGAGAAACCGTCCTGTAAGCCTCACTTTTTCATACATTACATCACTTAATGGTTAGTGCTACCCAACCTCTCATTCACTTGCTTTTGTTAGTGAGCCTGGTATTAGTTATTGAGGGTAGAACCCTTTAAAGGTTCTGTAAGAATGTGAAGTACTTTACTAGGGATATCACTGGAAATATTCACTGGTGTGAACAAACTTGCAACAACACCGGTATTACCAATAACAGTGGCGGTGGGGAGGTATATTTTGTATATAATATGCGGGCATCAGGGAGCCATATTAGTATGAGGGCTATTGAAATTACTTTTTAAGGCGCGCTCGCTTTTCACTTTCGATTTCGCAATCACGCGAACTTGTATTCGGAGTATTAAAATGGCTTTTAAATGTGTGCTCGCTTTTCGCTTTTGAATTCTCAATCACGCATACTCTGTGTATAGGGAGCGTCGGCAAGATAAGATATGTCAATGATGCTCAGGATCTGTTGCGTACCAGCTACTTCGTCATTGTCTTGTCAGTCATCTCTCCTGAAGGCCCCGATATACTTCAAGCAAAATCGAAGAACGAACTGTGACGTCATTTCAAACAAAATCAGGCCAAAACAAAGTTTGTTTCGGGAGTTCAAAACAGCTTGCCAGAAAAGTTTGCTGGTAAACGGGCTGGTAAACACCATCGTACTACCATTGGTCCGTGGCGATTGGTTAATAGGTAGGTGTGCTCGGAGGCTCCGCCTTCTTTCTCATGGAAATTTTTTCAATTTTTTTACTGGAGGGCTGAGTTGCAGAGCTCGTGCAAACACATCCACATTTCTATGATCAGATCAATTTTGTTGTGTTTATTTTGTTATTGAGAGGAAAGCGCGCAGCACATATTTACAGATTAATCTAAATGCCACTCTCAGCAGTGTGGGCGGCGTCAGATGTTCGTTAACGGTACACCACTGTTCATGTATTTCAAACTTTTTTTTTTTTACCCCCGAGCAAAATATGAGAACTTTGCCGTGGGCCTTTACTCTCTTCTCGTGATAAGTGAAAACTTTGTTCATACTGGACCTCGATCTAACAGCTTTGTGTAAAGATAAAGGTAGTAGATAAGAGATGAGGTCATGTGAATATATAGGTGCAGAGAATGTCAAACATTAATAAAAATATATTTATTTTAAATATTTGTTGTTATAGCCTGCGATGTGACTAGAGAGGAGTCAAAGAGCCGCATGAGACTCGTGAGCTGCAGGTTGCCTACGTCTGACCTAAGATCTCCAGAAACTTTAGCCTTAAATACAGTTTATAGTTAAACTATGGTACTAGTAACTTTAGTGATCCCATCCATCAACCTGATACCAGTCATTTGTTTCTCAAGTTAATATTGATAGGGGTGTGCCCTGATGCTTTTCTCTATATTTGGCACACTTTTTTTGTTTTTAGTCTCTTTGTCTAATCTTAATTAACAGTACATTTCTAATTTCATTTACTTGGATTAAAGGTACTCTACATTTTACCTAGCTCCCCTATATAATGTATCCCAATATGCAATGGTCAGTTACTTGTGTAGTCAGTTTGTCATACTAAAGGATTAAAATGTAAGAATTCTCATAAATTACTCAATCCCATTCCAGACGTGCATGACCTTTATTGCTCATGAGTACAGTTTAAGAAAATAAACTTTTAGACATTAAGAGACGTGGAATGGAAGCCGATGGCAACCAACATTTTCAAGACTTAATGGTAATCCATGTCGATCCACTTGAAAGTAAACACTCTGTTTGTAATGAACAAATCCATGCTAAAGATGTTTCTAACAGTAGTGCATAACTGCTGGTCAAAATGAGTGATCGATGTGTATTTATTTAATTCATGTTATGAAAGGTCAATGATGCAGAAAGGATCATTCATGTGTTAGGATCAGTGATAAACCTTTTCTTTACATCATGAAATCAGACTCGTCAGATCACTCATGTTTCAGCCAGAAACAACAAATTATCATAAATGTCTTTCTAATTCTGCCTGAATGTGCTTCCTGCTATCTACTTCCATTATATGTCTCTTATAAAAATATATTCATCTGTGCTCTGAACAATTGTCATGCACATCTGAGAGGAAGGTGAGCAAATGTAGTTTTATTTTTATTTTGGGGGGACTAATCCTTAACTTTTTTTCTTTTTTGAAAGTTTCAAAGGAGTCTTGTAGAATCCGATGACTCATGATGAGCATATTCCAAATCCCAGGGAGGAAAGCAATGACAGTGACTGCAGAATGGAGTTATCCCTGGAAAATAAAAATAAAATAATGTCAAAATGGCATCTATTAGTCAGAGCAGAAACAAGTCTTCAAGTCAGAGCCGATGCTTTAAAACAAGTCATGACTCGGCACAAAGATTTCCTGATAGCCGAGAAGAAAGAAGCAGAGAGAAAATCAGGCAAACATATAGAAACAAGGAGACAAGTGTTTCAATGCCACCTGAAGAAGAGCCATCGGTCTTTGTTGTTTTGGGGCATTTTGACATACCCCAAATAAAAGGGCTGCTGCTCGCAAGTCTTTCTGACTATACACATAACCAACATATATCTAGAAAGCCAACGATTAAGAGTTTACAATTCAAGACTCAGAATTATTCAGACTGTTATTAATATGGAGATATATAGGCTCACACATTAAAACAAAAATAAAAAAATATTAATATTTTTAAATGCATAAAAATATTACGTGAATGTAGTATAACAACTTATAACCACAACTAAAGTGAAGCCACAAGTGTGGTCATGCTTCATTTCAAATCTGAGGATGAAATCTCTAAAATTATGCATTTTATGAAGTATATTGTATGGCATGTCATGTAAGTTTTTAGCGAATGCTAAGATGCTATCATTATGTTATTGGCCTGTAAAACACATACTTGCAGTCTACTAACTAGTCTTTCAACTGCTCAATTCATACTCTATTGTTTTCACTCAATGAACTTTTCACACGTCTGTCATGAATGACTTAAAAGAATTACTATAAAAGAATAATGAGAATTGTTTGTATTATATCCATTATAGCCTATTCAGGCATTCTGAATTGCTCATCAACCCCACATTCATCCCACTTTACATTAAAACCTATTATCTGAAGTCTTTCTAGCAAGCAAACAAACAAACAAAAAAAGCTCCTGGCGTGACAGGTGCATTAGAGCTACAGTAAGCATCAAGCTACATAACACAATATAAAAGATGAATATTACACTTTAACTCCAAACTCCCTTTAAACAGCCAGCGAGTGTTTGTATTTACCCATATAATGTGGGTTTCAGTGATGTTCAATGATGTTAAAATGTTATTTTAGCATTTTATGTGGAGCTAATCGCTACACCTGCTTAGCATGTATACTGGAAACATTCTTTATTCATATGAAAATACACCAAATTGCATGCAAATCACACACAAACCATATGCCATCGTAATTGTGCGTTTATTAGCTTCATTTCACATGTTGGCAATGTTTATCACGGAGAGATGAGAATGAGGAAGTGTGAGGAACAGCGTGACCAGAAGGGGCAGGATTATTGTCACGTTGAGTCATGTAAAATGATGGACAGCTGTACAGCGAATGAGAAAGATCTGAAATCATAAGTGACGTGCAGCAGGAAGAATCAGACACAGAGCTCGCTCTGAATGTCATTCAGCTCTTCAGGTCAGCATAATTCAGTGAGAAATTAATAGAAATGTTATTATGTATGATGAAGTATTTTACAAAAATGTGATAAATCTATATTTGGCCAAATATGCACACGTTTGGACTAAGAGCCCGAACGGATGCGGTTTAGTGCATGTATGTGACCACAAATAAAACGGAGATGTGACTGGCTTTTGATTCTTGTTGATATTTCATTCAAAATATTGTTCATTACAGATCGATTATTTTGCACTCCTGACATAAATGTCACTGCAACCTCATTTTATCATAAACAGTGGTCAAATAACGAAGCTGGAGTCTTTAATCTTTATAATTATACCCAGTTTGTCCAGATGAAGTAAGCGTGTGATGTTTTAACGAGCAGTGAATGTTGAACAACAGTAATCTGGGGCCGTCGGCGATACCTGACTGCTAAGGGGTTAATCCAGTTTTAAAGAAGGAGGATGGTTCCAGAAGATATAACAAAAAACATCACTGCTTGTATTGTGGACAGGTAGTTCAGAAAATGTCAAGAAACTTGTCGCGTAGACACAGCGATGTGGTTGAGGTCGTAAAGGCATTAAGCCTGCCAAAGAACTCAAAAGAAAGGCGACGACAGTTGGATTTTATCCGAAACAAGGGGAACTTGAACACAACACTAAAGTTTTGGAGAGCCGCAAAGGCAAACTCATCCCATGGAAGCAGCCTAAGAAAATAACCGATGGACAAGAATTCATGCATTGTGTTTATTGCTATGGAATGTTCCGAAAAAGAGTGATGTGGCGACATTTTCAGGTCTGCAATTTCAAGCCTCAGGGTAAGACATCTAAACAAGGTAAAACACGAGGTCAAGCTTTGTGTGCATTTGCTGAACCTGCTCCAATTGGATTTAGCGACGTGTACTGGAAGTTCTTAAGTGATATGAATCAAGATGAGGTTGCAGTTGCAATTAAGGAAGACCACTGTGTTCTTGAGTATGGTTACAGACTGTTCAGAAAGAATGAGTATGTAATCAGCCAGCACCAATATATTCAACAAAAACTTTGAGAGCTTGGCAGACTGTTACTGGAAGCAAAAAACTTGACACATGCAAAGACTATCAAAGAACTCATAAAACCTGAAAAGTACAGTCATGTTGTCTCGGCTGCAAGATGCCTAGCTGGGTTCAATGATGAAACTGGCTAATATCAATGTCCATCTCTTGCTCGCAAAGTTGGACATGGCTTGCATGCTTTAGCCATGTTTATCAAATCTGAAGGATTGAAGATGAAAGATCAACAGACTGCCAAAGATGCTGAGGAATTTGCATTGCTATACCAAGAAAGTTGGAAATTTGACAATGCAAGCCAAGCGCTAACTCAGCTTAACCAGACCAAGTGGAATTCTCCTCAGATTCTACCATTCACACAGGATGTCCACAGACTTCATTGCTATTTGTCTGAGAAACAGCAGGAACAATTGAATGCCCTGCAAGAAGAGCCATCTCCCTTGAACTGGAAGGAACTCGCTAAAGTGACCCTGGTGCAAGTTATCCTCTTCAACCAACGAAGAGCAGGAGAAGTATCCCGAATGTCCTTGTCTGCGCTCCTGTCAAAGGATACATCAGAAACACACAAAGATGTTAACCTAGCCCTTACAGCACTCGAGCAGAAGCTTTGCAAACATTTTGTTCGGATTGCCATAGTAGGAAAGAGAGGAAGGAAAGTCCCTGTTCTCCTTACCCCGGTCATGAGGGAATCGCTCGATACTCTCACTGAACAGCGAGAAGAATGTGGAGTACTGAGGGAAAACGGGTACTTGTTTGCATTGCCGCACTCTGTCCATTACTTGAGGGGTTCCGATTGCATTAGACAGTTTGTGGAGACACATTGCTACTCTGTCGACTGTTCTGAATCTCAAGATTACAGAACATGACCAATTGGCTGATTTACTTGGGCATAACATCGAGGTCCACAGAAAGCACTACCGCCTTCCAGAGGGCACCCTCCAGCTAGCTAAAATAAGCAAAGTTCTTCTAGCGCTGGAACAGGGACTGCTAGGAGAATACAAAGGGAAACGGTACCTTTTTTCTGTACTTTAGGGATACATCAATAACTGTAAAGAAACTAAGTCATTTATAGAAGTGTTATTGACATTATGCCAGAGCTGCCTTGGTCTGCCATTGTCTGTGATGTTTGTTCACTGTAATATTTGCCAGTAAATAGTAGGCTACTAGCTACTTAATTGAATTTGTAACGCACGTTGGATAGCACTACTCTGACAGTTACTAGGTCACTATGGCAGCAACAACTACAGAACAGCGCTAAACGTGGAGATCTTTGGACCAGAATCAGAAGATGAGGAGCTCACTGGAGCAAAGGTAAGTAATAAGTAATAAGTATAATAGTATAATCTAGTAATAGTCTCTAATCAATTATTCACACAGGATAAAAGTAGAATAAATAATAGAGTCAATCAAGTAGGGAAAAAATTATATTATAATGTTTTGATTATTCTCTGACTTCTAGTCTTTTAAATTGGCAATGAAATAACAGAACCAAAACACAAAAACAACAATAGATGAATTGAATAATAAAGACCCAAAATAGAAAAAGGGTATGAAGATTCAAACACCCAAATAAAGGCCCAGATTCAGAATAATATAACTGAATTTCACACACTAGTGTCACAGTTTTGAAATCAGTTCCTCAAAGACATTCAGATTGTAAAACTTAAAATCAGTTTCACAATGATAAGCTTCAGGTTTTTGTTCAAACTCAGTCTTAATGTCCAGTTGAGTTTCAGTTTAAGTTCAGTGTCTCAATTTCAAGTTCAAAAATATAAAGCAATGTTCAGAACGGGTGAAAAAAATTAAATCCAGGAAGGAAAAAAACACAATGTTTGATCCACTGAAGATCCAGATGGGGCAAATAAAAATACTCAAAGCAAAAATAGTTTGATCCTACCAGTTCGGCAGATTTCACACTCTTTTCTCTGTTTCCAGGCACGAAATGATGGAATGGCTCACCAGTCCAAAACGGAATGAATATTCAGCAAGGACAGAATTCAGGAACACAATTCTCAGCAAAGGGAAACAAAAAAAAAAAACCCGGCCTTGTAACAACAAAGCCGAATTAAACATTAATGTCATTGTCCAAATAAATAATTTCAAATTAAATCAAACTCTGTCTCAATCATTAGCACATACATGAAAACACACACGCTAATCACCATGTGCTCAATCGAACACTATGGCCTATGCACAGAGTTACCAAAGCTAGTACCACATGGCACATAGTTCACATTAAGAAATTATCTCTGGCCAACACATCAAATATTTTACAAACCTTTAAACATGACTATATACAAATATTGAAACACGTTTAAAGCATTTTTGAAAACTTTTACATCACTTATTACCCTTTTAAATTCCTTTTTCACATTACAATTCACAGTATTCGCAATCAAAATATCTAAATACACTTCTTATAACAAAATTTGTACTCACCAAGGAGAAATAAAAATCAGAAACAAAAATACAGTTGTTTCTCCCCGGAAAGGACGTTGATTAACGTTATATCTTATTGCGTCCGTCTCGTCACGTCACGTCCTGTTCAAACTTCGTCACACACTACTTCTCAAAACGTGAGATTCTAAAAGTTATATCTCACAGATTTAAGTTTCAACTTGTTAATAATCTATTGCTGGATTACTAAACAGAGGATTCTCATCATATATTGCGCAACTGCGTCTTCTCTCATTCAAGTTTACTCTCGTTCTGCCTGCTTGTGCGCTAACTTTTTGCAGGGGGCGGGACTAACCTTTCACCTCACCAATGAGTAATCGGTTCAGGAGCATTTCTAATTTTAATTTATAGAGCAATATTTCTGCATTTTTCCTCTTTCTTTTTTATATATATACATATATATATATATATATATATACACATATACATACATACACACACAACAACAGTTATATAAAATGCAATAAATGCTAATGACCTAGGTTAATGACCTGGGTTACAAATTCATCAAAACAACCATATTATTATTTTTTCTTTTTAATTCAATTTCTATGAAAAGATTTCCCACAAATTCTGTGTTGTGTATTTTCTGGTAATCAAATGAAGACATAAAACATTAATTTATCTTTTAATTTAATTAAACTTTTTTTTGTCAAACAAAGCTGCACAAATGAGCTTTATACTGCTAAAATTAAAAAATGGAAGAAAAATTGTGATATATTACTTAAAAAATAACGTTTTGATCTAAATTCTATTGTACAACAGTAATATATTTGTCAAGTTAAACCGGACTTTTATTTTGACGGGTTGCCATGAATACCTTTGAGTTTGTGTGTGTTTGACATGACAGTAGTTTTTCTCAAAAGAAATGGTAAAATGCTCATGAAGTGACTCTCAGAGCGGCTCTGGAGATGACAGACATGCGTTCATGTCCTCATATGAGATGGAAACACGCGACCGTCACACGCAATTCTGTCTGTGTCTGTGTGTGAGGTAAATAAACTGCGGGTCAGCGCCATTCATTCACACAGACACGCAGGATTCGTATTTAAATAGTCTTTTTGCTGTTTGCTATTCACAGACACTAGTCTATCACCAGATGCGTTCTCAGGTACCGAAATTTGGTAGCGATTGATTTCATGTGAATCGGTATTCGGTAGTACTGACGTAATTCGGTCGGTGCCCTTAAAAGTACCGAGTTCGGTACCCAACCCTAAATAGAACAGAGTAGAAGTATTTGACCTCAACATACTGATGAAGAGGGCAGGTTTAATTCTTATAATGTGACTGTAACTAGGCAATTTTAGTCTATTCAGCTATTTATGTAGTACTTTTGTATACTCTTGTCAGATTGATTGCAGGTTCAGTTTTACAACTCATTCATATAATGTTACTTGCCGTTTCAGAGACTGTTGACATGGATGGGTGTTCACAAGAGGAAGGTATGTTTGTATGATTAAAAAAAAAAAAATTGGTTATGAAAGATCTTTCATTTAAATTAGACAATTAAATGTAGATGTTATTGCAATCTTTACGGGATTCCACATATTTGGTTGTTGCTTTAATATAACCTTTTAGTTTAAATTTATAGTTGACATGTTTTAGACATGCTTCCTGTTGCATGTGGGGAGCGTTTGACTTTGTTTCCAGTTGATTGTGTGGCACAGTAAGCTACACCACAGGTATAGTTATCCAAAGGTAGTCGATCTCCACAGCCATTGTGTCCTTTAGCAAGATGCTTCATCCCATTGCTCCAGGGCTATTGCCACTGTTATGTGTACTGTAAGTTGCTTTGGGGAGAAAGTATTTGCCAAGGGCATACATTTAAATTGTGCTACCAGTGTGAGTGTTAGTCTGATTTAAACCGGCTCACTCTACCACTGTATTGTAGAATTATAGAAATCATGTGAAATTTGTTGTTCAATTCAATTTGTTTATTTGTATAGCGCTTTTCACAGTGCCATATACTGAATATTTATAAAACTTGTACTGTTGATCATTGTGTCACAGGTCAGGGTGTGACACCGGTTCGCCTCTGTTGTTCGTCTTGTGCTGTCATTTTCCTGCAGCTCATGATTGGAGCGCTGGATGCATAATCACGAGCTGATCTCCCGCACCTGACGCTCGTTCCCTCTACCCTTTATATGCCCAGCTGTGTCTACCCCTTGTTGTCAGTTGATAATTTCATTTCATGTCATGTGGATGTTTTCTGTCAGTGCTGTGTTCCTTACCTGTTTGTTTGTACCCAGGACCCTAGGACGAGGAGTTTGTAGCAAGTCGTTTCTCTTGCTGGACTCGTGCTCGTCATCTGTTCAGTCGTCCTGTTTCTCTGTTGCTTCGCTGGTCTCTCCAGCCGGTGTTTCTGCTGTTGTGTGTGTGCAGTACACACGGGAGTCACCAAACAGTTTCTTCAAACTGTCACCTTGTCACTTTTGACTGTTCACTTTGTGTCTCAGGTGTTTTTCCCTGAATAAACTTGTTCACTTTTGTTCACTGCATATTGAGTCCTCCATTTATCCACACCCCCGACACATTGCTTCTTATGTCACCATGACAAATGTTATGCATGATAGATCCTAATCCAGTCAGTGTTGCTTACAGTTAATTTATATTTTGATTTGTCTTTTTCTTTAATAAACTTTTTATTTTCTTTGCACTCAGATGACTTTACTCCAGAAGCACAGGAGATTGAAGTTGAGGACAGTGTGACATCCATGCAAGAATCTACTTCCTGCCCCTCTGAAATTGCCTCATCGACATGGCATCCTCAATGGATCCGTCTCCGGCGTTATGACTCCGATCCTTCGAATATTCCTATTTAATAATTGTTTAATCGACACGTCATCAATAAACCCGTCTCCGGCGTGATGCCTCTGATCTTTCGAATATTCAGATCTAATATGACTTCTGACCTGTAAGGTTGCCAGAATCATAATCATACACTGTTTGTTCGTCGGCCAGAGGAGACCTGGCACCCCGACTGAGCCTGGTTTCTCCTAAGGTTTTTTTCTCCATTATGCCACCTGATGGAGTTTTGGTTCCTTGGCTTGGCTTGCTCAGTTGGGGACACTAAATTTTCAACTAAATATCAAAATAAATTTAATTACTAAATTAAATTAACTATATCAACTAAATTACTGATCTGCCCGCATTGACACTATATGATAATTGAAATGAGCTGGATGACTGACCAGTTTTCTCCAGAGCGGCTGTACAGCCGAATCAAAATCTGTTGCATTATTTTCCTGTTACCACTGTGAAGCTGCTTTGAAACAATTGCCATTGTAAAAAGCGCTATATAAATAAAGGTGATTTGATTTGACTTGACTTCCACAGTGCATATCCAATACCAGAGGAAGTCGGCAAAAAAGAGAGGTGAGCTTAGAACAGTGTTAATTTTGACAGCAAATTGTGATATATTTTTAGTCATAGTCTTTTGACTAAAATGTCATTTAGTTTTAGTCATTTAGTCACCGGAATTGTTTTTAGTTTTAGTCAACTAAAATCTAATGAGTTTAGTTCAATTGTAATGCATTAACTGAGCATTTAAGCATTACATAACTGACTGTTACATGAATACATGTCAAAAATGACATTCTGACATAATTGTGTTTTTGACCATTAAAGCGCAACAATACACGAAAGAGAGCTCAAGTCACTTTTTTTGTTTTTTAAAAACATCTATTTAGTTTTTATAATTCTGTACTTCTGTTTTAGTTAGTATATCAGTTTAAGCTAAAGCTTAAAATAAATTTTTTTTAAAAAAAAACTTAATTTCAGTTAACATTTATTAAATTTCAAGTAATTATGTTTAATGGTTTTAGTTAACTGATACTTTATTGAATAATATGTGTCAAATACTGTTCTTCGTCTTTCCTCCTGACTGAATTAAATGGGAATGAAATTAAATAGTTTGTGTAACCAAAAACGTATATATAATGCATGACTTTTAATTATAAACAAGCTCGAAATACACCGGGACTCTTATTTTGAAATGCCTTACTTGCAGTTCAGATGAGGGAGATAAAATATGCATTGTTACAACCGTCTAAAACATATTACTATATAAACATCATAAAGTAAACATTGTCATTATTCATCAGCATTAGTTCATAAACAATTACCTGGCATAAATGTGTGTTATTCATTGATTGAGCCGCTCTGAAGCTCTGTCGCGTGAGCCTGTAGAAACGCAACAACGCCACATTTTCCCGCGGTTAGATCGGCACGTGACAGTTCAGATGAGCGCATCTGTTACACAGGACATCAGTTCTGACGGGATCTCTTCCTCAATCCTCCCTCCCTAACATTTTCATCTCGTTTTTATCCGTTGACGAAAATGACAGTAGATTTTCCTCATAGTTTTTGTCATCCAAAACTGTTTTTTATTTAGTTATAGTAATAATTTGTCAACGAAATTAACACTGTCTTAGCAATGTAAAGTAGATTGATGGTCCTGTTCATCTTGAAGATACAAGATTTATTCTGAATTATATTATTTTACCAAATCTGTACTCTTGATCACTGCACATTGATAGCTCAATGCTCACAATAGGTATGTTTAAACAGTCTGCTATTCTGATTATAGTTGGTTTGATAAGTTATACAAATAAATAATATTATTGAATAAAATTATTATAGAGCGTAAGGTTTAAAGGGATAGTTTACCCAAAAATGAAAATTCTGTCATGATTTACTCACCCTCATGTTGTTCCAAACCTGTATGAGTTTCTTTTTTTCTGCTGAACACAAAAGACTTTTAAAGAATGTGGGTAAAATAATTTTTTATTCCTTTAAACCTTTTCATTATATGATCAAAAGAAAAATTGTACTATGTAAATGTATAACACTTTGCTTAGATTTCATTCTACAAGTGTGGGATGCACAAAGGGAAGATTGTATGTTTGCACAAAAGTTTTCATATCTTCATCTGCATATAATTTCCATATGCATATTCCTATCCATGTGATACTGCTGTTTTACAGGACAATACATAAAATATGAGATACGGACTGTAAAAATCATTGCTAAAAATCAAGTATCCTTCTCTTGTTTTAAAATAAAAATGTCCATAAAACAAAGTACATTTGCCAAAATTGTATAAAATACTTTAAGTAAACGGTCTACTAATGCTGTAATGAGTTAGTTGACATGTAGGTGCAACGTTACTTAGTTAACTTAGTCTAAAGGGGACCATCAAAATAAAGTCCTACCACACCTTTTACTAGATTGCAGTTCTTTATTATTATTATTATAAGTATTATTATTATTAGTCAACAGTTTTATTCAGAAAATGTCACTAAAAGAGTACTTTTAGTCTCTGAACCAAGTCAATATGGCAGTGAATGACCTGTGTGATCAATCCAACAGTCACTTAATCAATTCAGATTAAGATTTAAAATTTAAGATCTAAACTTAAGACATAAACCTAAACTTATAGCATGTTCTTTTTATGCATACTTAGATAAAGAATCTGCTGTCAAAAGAAGCTGGACGACAGATGAATGTGCTGCAGTAGAAAGGCACCTAAGGAAATTCATTGTGAGGAGCCAAGTTCCAGGGAAAATGGACTGTCAGCGCTGCGTAGATGCAGAAGCTCAAGCTTTAGGAAATCGAGACTGGAAGGGGGTCAAATACTTCAACAAAAATCGTATTTCTGCCTTAAGAAGAAAAGTGGAGTGAAATACAGGTATCTCAACGTATTGGATGCCTTCCCACTAGCATTCACGACGGGACATGCGTTCTAAGTGTTTTCAACAAAAGTTTAGAAAAACTAAAACGTTTATTTTTAGTTGTTTTCATTTTATTATCCTCTTAAAGGGTTAGTTCACCCAAAAATTAAGATTGTCATCATTTACTCTCCTTTATGTCATTCCAAACCCATAAGAAATGTTCATCTTTGGAACACAAATGAAGATATTTTGAATGAAACCTGAGAGATTTCTGTCCCTCCATTGTTTGCATTGCTCTCTGTCCATTACTTGAGAGGTTCTGATTGCATTAGGCAGTTTGTAAATGAATGTGATGACATCAAACATCCCAAAGCGCTAACCTCAACAAAACTAAGGAAACACATTGCTATCTGTTCATCCGAAACTTTCAAGCTTCATTTGTGTTGCGAAGATGAACAAGTTTCTTATGGTTTAGAATGTCTTGAGGGAGTGAATGATGGCCGAATCTTCATTTTTGGGTGAACTAACCCTTTAAAGTTCTTTGTTGTCTTACACTATAAAAGATAAAAGGGGTAGATCCAGTCGAATGTCTTTTTTAATTTTAAATGTTTTGTACCAAAAAAAGACATTGTAATGCCTTGAGTTGCTTATAGCATGCTTATTGCTGTTACATTGACCAAAAGCTTTATTTTTGTACCCATTTGAAATGTAAAATGCTGTCGGACCTCTTTTTGTATGGAACCGCCCATTGTGTACCAAATACATATTCATTGAGGACAATTCATGTTGTAAAGTTGTTGTTTTTTTTCCCCAGTGTTTTGTGTAAAATATTACTCACTGTATTAGTGCTATAATTCCACAGGATCTTAAAGTCTTTGTTCATCAGATGAATAGTGAGCTTTCATGTGAAGTCCTCATTTTAAAGGAGTAAATTATCTTTAGGCCGCAGTAAACATGACTGGCTAGGAACACAAAACTTCATTAGAAATGGAGGAAAAATAACCATGGGACAAACAAGATCCCCTTCAACAAAACTGCACAGATAAAGCTCAGAACATTAAATTAACGCCTCTGCATTAAAATTAAATAAAATAACTAATGTGATTATCACACACACAATTTAATGACCAATACAATGTAGGCAAAGTTCAGTTGGAGTCTTGCAGACTGAACTAGTTCAGGCTGTGACCAAAATTTGAGGGCTCACTGATTTAGAAAAATCTCTGGATTGGCAACTTTTATTTTGAATGCCATTTTAATGCCTAAGATAATACAGTCATGTGTGCAGATTAATTTAAAGGATATAAAAAAAAAAAAGTCTAAAAAAGTTTCTATGGTAATCAGTGGCAAATAATGGAACTAGTTGATGTTTCTGTGAAGGCGGACCCCACAAGTCCTAAATGTTTAATCCAGAACCCCACAAGTGACACAAAAACGCATGTGGAAGCTATTTTGTGTGAATTTTGTTATATTGAAGTGATATTTCTTATTAGGAACTGCTTGTTATCTTGCTTGATTTTTTTTTATAAGGGCGTAGAACCACTGGAAATGGTGGACCCCCCAATTTGGCAAAAAACGGTGGACCCCCTTACGGGAGGAAAACAAATGTGTGTGTGTGTGTGTGTGTGTGTGTGTGAGAGAGAGAGAGAGAGGAGATGGAAGCAAGCAGAATACGGATGTTTCTAAAACACACGCAGCACCATCGCGCACCTGCAGTTAAAACCTAAGCTCAGAATCGATCCAGAATCATTGGAGAGAGAATCTTTTCTCCCACCCCTATTGTATAGTATGACCAACACAATATTAGATCTATTGTAATGACTCGGCTACATATGTTAATAAATTAAATTAGCTCAATAGGGAATTATGGGTATTTATATTTAATTATTTATAATTAATCGTAACGTGTTATGATCAAATTATAAATCTCTAAATCACCCAAAAAGGGAAATACCTAGCCTAAGTATTTGTACAAATATATATATATATATATATATATATATATAAAATGTAGTCAATAACAATGGATTGCAATTAACTACGAATATATATGCCAAATCAGTAGGCTACAGAATAATTTTTTATTAACGCTCACAAAGTTTTATTCTTTCTATCAAAACTTATGCCACGAAGATTAACTTTCTGAACTAGATATTAATTGAAGTATTCGTGATACTATATCCAGGATTGTAGCTAGATCTGAACATTAAAGTGACCATATGTTTTGTGAGCTGTAACAATGACAATCAATGTGGATATAATGGTTTTAATAATTGATACTACGAATACATATATTTAAATAAAGAATACATATATATACAGAATAACTAAAAGTAATGAAAGAGAATGAGAAGAAGAGAAAGGAAAGATCAAGAATGGCAATTTCACAAACAGTTACGCCTTAGCGAGCCAGCAAAGAATAATATTACCTTAAACAGGGGCACAAATCTTAAATGCATCTAGAGCTCGATAAAATATACTTGCATGGGGTTTTGTGCTGAGCAAAGCGAGATGCGTGTGTTAGAGTTTCTCAGAGTGTTCGTGAGCTGAAGCTCTCTCTCTTTTGGTCCCTCCAGAGCATTGTCGATCCGCAGGAAGTTTGAAGAGTCAACTTGAAAGCGAATGTTGCCGAAAAGGGAGGAAGGGAATTGTCTCCGTCGAAGTTGAGAAAGTTGACTGAACGCTGAGATGGAGCGCACTTCCTGGTCGAGGGGACGAGGCGAGATGAGATGAGGGGAGCAAGATGCGAAGGAAGAAAAAAAGAGAGCTAAGAAGACCTGTCCTTTGTCTTTTAAGACAAACTAGTCCACACCTCACTTTAGGTTAACTTGACCAATCCAGAGGGTGCTTTTTGAGCGGGAAAGATTTTCTCTGTCTCTGTTTAACGACCCACTTTGCATGTTTTATGATGTGTCAGAATCAGTACAGTTTTACTCCCAAACATACTAATGATACATCTTATAATCATAATACTCATAATACTGTGCACCGTTGATTAAGAAAAAGAGAGAGGAACATTTAGATACCAAACAAGCTTTGGCTTGAAGGTATAAAAGCAGAAATACATCCTTTACACATTAATACAAGCATTTAAAATGACCTTAACATTACACACATCATGACTTCGTAGAGTATAACATAGGGACCAAGCATACACAAAGGACTCATCATATACATTGTAGTTAATTAAAAGGGGAATTAGGAGAATGTCTGTGCTGTGTATATTGGATTGAGTCTCTCAGTGTCCAGGTCCTTAGCATAGAGGGGGGAGGAAATGGTTAGAGACATGGGACGAGATAGCGATCGCTTTGAAGTCACCAGGACTCTTCGAGGTGTTGTCTGCTTCGCATTGGCCAAGCCACAAATGTGATAAAGGGGGAAATTCACCATAGAAGTCTTGGCACCAGGACATTAATTTATATGCAAAAATCAAGAAGATAAGAGCATCTCTGATGTTCAGTGGAACTGACCATTTGTGAGACACTCCAGATGCTACAGTCCCCCCTTTCGGCCGACAAAGTTTGTGTGACATCATCGGACGACAGTCCTCATGATGGTCGGATGGCAGGTGGATCATGATGGTCGGTGGCAGGTAGTTTCTAATTGTTCTCAGCCTTTGGTTCCTCAGGCTGAGAGTCCATCTCGATGAGGTTTGGCATGGTCTCTGTCTTGGTACCTCCTTTCCGTGGGTTTCGTTTGAAACCTTGAGGAAGAGCAACCATGCACCTGGTCATGGACTCTCGCATCTCATGGACCCTTTTGAACAGGATGAAGGCCAGGCCCAGTGTCAGGGTGTAACCTGTTGCCGTAGAGAGGCAGAGTGCTGTGTCGGTGGCGGTCCAAGCTTGGACAACAGGGGAGCTGGTCAGGATGGGCAGCCGGGACAGTGTTTGGAGGGCCGTGTCGATGGGAGTAATGTCAATTAGCTGGGACCCCCCTTTCTAAATCTTCAGAAGTTGTGATTCTTGAAGAAGGATGGGATTTCCAGCTCTGACCAGTACTCTTCACTTGGGAGGTGGTACAATTGTGGTACTTGAATCCACATACTCTGGTTGGGCAGGCTGATGCTGGTGGCAGTGTCATGCTGATCGTAAGTCAGGGTCGCCGTACGAGTGGGTGTTGACGAGCCACCGGTCACCCACGATCTCAGCTCGAGCTTCAATGACTTGGGTGCGAGACGTGGCCTCAGCAACGGGTGTCGCTTCTCATGGGCTGCAACCCCCAGATTCCTTTAGTGTTGTATCTGTGTAATGGCTTGCTAGGGCAGAAGTAGTGAATGTCCTTGGTCAAAGTACACATACGCAGGTTTGGGGCCAGGTACAGCTGTGTGTTGCTGTCGTGGTAGGCCACCACATCTGGGGTGTGTATCTTGATATGGGTGTTACCTTGCCAAAACCCAACATTGACCATGTCCTTGAGTCTGTAGATGTTGTTTGATTCGATGATGGGTAGATTCAGGAGAAAGGCCACCTCACTTTGCTCAGGGTCGATGTGCAAGGGGATGGCACTACCCAGAGAATAGGTGAGGTGAGCTTGAAGAGGATCGGCTGGGCTGGCAGTGGTGGAGGCCAGCACTGTTTGCACAAGGCTCAGAGGTACCAGATACGGTGGAATCCTGCCCATGGCTAAGCTGTCAGTGGAGGAGCTCACCTCCCGCAGCATGTCTGTCATCAGGGCTGTGACCAGCTGAGTTTGGGCAAAATCATTTTGGAAAACTGAAAACAGTTGTCTTATTGAGTTCACAGTTTAGTTCAGCAGGACACTGTGAGTATTAAGAACCACCACAGTGCCTTTCAATGATTTGCCGAAGGTCTGCAGGGTTGCACTCTGTGTTGCGAGCTGTTCTTTCAGCTGTGGGATCTCAGTCTGGATTTCAGCTACATGCCGCCTTACAGTGGCTAGGCTCACTGCATTGATGCTAGACATGCCAATGTTAAACAGGGTTCCGACAGCAGCGGCGGCTCCGAGCAAAGCTCCCAGGAACCGTTTGGTGCGGCGGTTGTGTCCACAGTTGGTGATCAGGAGTCCAGGTTGTCCCCTAAGTACAATGCCTGATGCTGGACCTGGTGACAGGATATCTGGTTGCAGTCATCCTCTGGTGAACTGGAGGCACAGGACAGTGAGCCACAGCAGCATCCTGGTACAGAAAAGAGAGAGAGAGAAAGAGAGATGGGAAGAGAAGTGGTCGATCAGCGAGGGGTGTCCTTGGTTGGTCATGACAGTCTTTGTGCTGTGAGGACTGCAACAGAGTTTAGCTTGCATTGGCCCCTCCCTGTCTTTCTCTGCCAGTAGCCACATGTCTTTTGAGTTGATTGCGGTGGACCCATTTGAAAATTGGGTCTTTTTGTCCCCGGCTCAGTTGGATACGTTACGCAACCGGGAAGAGTTTGTCCACAATCTCATAAGGTCCTGTCCAGTGGGGCAGAAATTTCTTTGACAGCCGATTGGAGGCTGTCCTGTCGCCTACATCCAGTTCCTGGTGTGATGCTTTCCGGTCATAACATGCTTTTCGGCCTTCGGCACTCTTTTGAAGCTGTTGCTGGGCGAAAACAAACGTTGTTCTCAGGTGCCGGTGTAGTTCGTCAAGGTACTGGTGAGTGGTGTAGGCTGTGACAAGGCTGGAGTCTCCCGTTTGATACAGCAGGTGCAGCGGCAGTGTCATATGAGTTGATTCATGCGAGGTGGCTCTGATGGCCATGAGCACCAAAGGAAGTTTAACATCCTAGTCTTTCTGGTTGGCAGACACATACTTTCTCAGCATGCTGACCACAGTTTGATTTGTTTGTTCCACTTGGCTGGACGAGATGGGATGGTGGTCGATGTGCAGTTCAGCTCGTACTCCCAGGAGTTTCCAAACCTGCTGCATGATCTCAGCTGTAAAGTGAGTGCCTCTGTCTGAGTTCACTTTAAGTGGCAGTCCGAACCTGGAGAAGATGTGGTTCATCAGGAGGTATGCTGTGGTCTGGGCAGTGTCATTGGGTGCTGGAAGACACTCTACCCACTTGGTGAACTGGTACACAACCGTGAGGAAGTACTTGTTGCCCCTCGTCGATCTGGGCAGGGGTCCGACCCAGTCTCTTTGGAGGTCTGACCATGGGAATGTGACTCCTCTGCTTTGCAGTGGGGCTCTATGGTTTGGGTTTGCTGGTTGGAATTGACAGCAAACCAGGCACTCTCTGACATATTCTGCCACGTCTTGCTGCATGCCAGGCCAGTATGCCACTTGTTTCAGTGTCTCGTAAGTGGCTCTGGTACTGTGATGTCCAGCACATGGTGCGTCGTGGGCATACATTAGCATGACCTCCCTTTGGCAATGTGGCACCACAAGCCTTTGCGCTGTGAGGTCATCAGGGGCATACCACAGAATGTTGTCTTTCACACGAAGCATGTGTTTGACGTCATGCAGGCGTCTGAGGCCTGAGGCAGCAGTGAATTCAGACACAGTGATAGGGTGGTTGGAGGTGTCTGAGAGGTGGTTTAGCATAGCTTGTATGGCAGCATCAGAGGCTTGCATGTCAGCTAAGTCGTTGTTGGAAATTTGTGGAGCCAGCGTAAGCGGCTGTGATGTTGGAACCGTTGCAGGAATCGTTCGCTTGCTGCGGGTTATCCGTGCAACATTAAGGGTGGGTGGGTGGGTTGGAGGTGACCATAGACTGCTGTGCGACCACTCTTTTGTCTTGGTCATGCCTTTGGTATAGAACAGCACTAAGGCAGTGTTTGGAGAATCCAGCTTCCAAGTGGAACTCCTTTTGTGGGTCGGGGTAAGCAAGACATGGAGCTATGCACAGATGTTATTTCAGTTCACTCATGGCATTTGCTTGAGCTTCTGTCCAGACGAATGGGCAGTCCTTCTTCAGAAGAGCAGTTGGTGGTCGTGCAATGTCTGCATAGTTCTCGATGAACTGCCGTGAGTAGTTGCACACCCCAAGAAAGCTTCGCAACTCTGAGACATTGATGGGTGGCTTGATGTTCTGAATGGCTTGAATACGGCTGGATTGTGGTTCAATGCCCCATGATCCAATGAGTAGGCCCATGTAATTGACCTTGGTTCGACACCACTGTCCCTTGTGGAGGGCAATTTTGGCGCCGGCGGTGGCTAATTGGTTCAGAACGTGGTCTATCTCTTTCAGGTGGTCAGCCACTGTTGTGCTCTTCATGAGAATATCATCTACATAGATGAGGTTGCCTCTCATTCTGGCGTCTGGGCATGCTTTGTTCAGGAAGATGTTGAACTCGGCTGGTGAGTTGGCATAGCCGAACGGGCAGCTTGTGAAGGTATACTGTCGGTTACCGAAGGTGAAAGCCAGCTTGTGTTGATCTTCTGGATGCACTGAAATGGTCCAGAATCCTGAGGCCACATCAAGCGTAGAGAAGATTGTGGCTCCTTTGATTCTGGGCATTTCCTGCTCCAGCTGGGTCATGGGCCATCGTGACAGTGGCACCTGTTGCTTCAGTTTTTCTGTAGTCAATGGTGGGTCGCCACTTGCCGTTTGGTTTGAGGACGGGCCAGATAGAAGCAGAGTAGGTGCTGTTGCATGGACGGATGACATCTTTCTCAAGCATAGAGTCAACGATCTCCTGCACCGGTTCGTGTGAGGCTATGGGGATCTTGTACTGCTTGACGAAAGTGGGAGGAGCATTAGAGTGCGTTGGGATGCACACTGTGTGGAAGTTAGTGAGACCACAGTCTAAAGAGTCTTTGGCAAATTACGCTTTGTATTTGTAAAAGACTTGTCTTAGTTTTTGACGTTCTGCATCATCCATGCTGGATTTGCGTCTCAAATCCTGGATACGGCTCCTCTGTTGTTGTGTCGCCTGTTGTGTTGGCAGTCAGAGGTGCAACAGTAGCCGCATCTGAAAGGTAAAGGGAGAGGTGTTGCTGTAATTTATAATAATATCTTCAGTATTACTCAGAAGTCTAGTTTCAAATATAATTCCTTTGAATTTTTGGTGCTTTATGTAACGTTATGTAGTGTAATTGATAAATCCCGTTTGACATTTGTGCTGGCTACTGTATACAGGCCACCAGGGCACCATACAGACTTTACCAGAGAATTTGCTGATTTTCTATCAGAGTTAGTACTGGCTGCAGATAAAGTACTAATTGTTGGTGATTTTAATATCCATGTAGACAATGAAAAAGACGCATTGGGATTGGCGTTTGGAGACATTCTAAACTCTATTGGAGTTAGGCAACACGTGTCAGGACCCACTCATCACCATAATCATACTTTAGACCTAATATTGTCACATGGAATAAATGTTGATACCGTTGAAATTCTGCAGCAGAGCGATGACATCTCAGATCATTATCTAGTATCATGTATACTTAATTTAGCTAAGGCTGCAAAGCCGTCCCCTCGCTTCAAATATGGCAGGACTATCACTGCTGCCACTAAAGATTGCTCTGTAAATAATCTTCCTCATCAGTTTCATCTCCTCAGCATCCCAGATAGCCTAGAGGAACTCGATGTTGCAACAGAAACTATTGACTCTCTTTTCCAGCACTTTAGACACAGTTGCTCCCCTGCTCTTAAAGAAGATTAAAGAAAATAGTCCAACGCCGTGGTACAACGAGCACACTCGGGCCCTTAAAACAGCAGCCAGAAAAATGGAGCGCAGCTGGAAGAAAACAAAACTGAAGGTTTTTCGCATTTTGTGGAAAGAGAGCATGATTGCATACAGAAAGGCCGTAAAAACTGCTAGATCTGCTTATTTCTCGACTCTCTTAGAAGAAAACAAACATAACCCTAGTTATTTATTCGATACAGTGGCTAAATTAACCAAAAATAAAGCTTCAACTTCTGATGTTTGTAAACAGCACAGCAGTAATGACTTTATGAACTTCTTTACGTGTAAGATTGATAATATTAGGAAAAAAATCATAACCATGCAGCCGTCTACTACAGTATCACATCAGACAGTGCATTGTAGTGTCACTGAGGAACAATTACACTCATTCACTGCTATAGGAGAAGAAGAATTGGCTAAACTCGTTAAATCATCAAAATCAACAACATGTATGCTCGACCCTATACCGACTAGGTTATTAAAAGAGATGCTTCCAGAGGTCATAGATCCTCTTCTTAATATCATTAATTCATCCTTGTCATTAGGATATGTACCGAAAACTTTTAAGTTGGCTATTATTAAACCACTTATTAAAAAAACGCAACTTGATCCTACAGAATTAGTCAATTACAGGTCAACCTCAAATCTACCCTTTCTGTCAAAAATACTAGAAAAGGCAGTGTCTTCACAACTGCGCTCCTTTTTAGAAAGAAATGGTATCTGTGAGGATTTCCAGTCAGGATTTAGACCGTATCATAGTACTGAAACTGCTCTCATCAGAGTTACAAATGATTTACTCTTATCATCCGATCGTGGTTGTATCTCTCTGTTAGTGTTACTTGATCTTAGCGCTGCATTCGATACTATCGACCACAACATTCTTTTGAATAGACTCGAAAATTATGTTGGCATTAGTGGAATTGCATTGGCATGGTTTAAATCATACTTATCTGACCGTTATCAGTTTGTAGCAGTAAATGAAGAGATGTCACACCGATCACAAGTTCAGTATGGAGTACTGCAAGGCTCAGTGCTAGGACCGTTGCTTTTCACCCTGTACATGCTACCACTGGGAGATATCATTAGGAAGCATGGCGTTAGTTTTCATTGTTATGCTGACGATACTCAGCTCTATATTTCTTCACGGCCTGATGAAACTTACCAATTCACAAGATTAATGGAATGCATAGCTGATATAAAAAATTGGATGACTAGTAATTTCCTGCAACTTAATTCAGAAAAAACAGAATTTTTAATTATTGGACAAAAAAACTCCACAAGTAGTAACCTAGAATACTGTCTAACACTTGATGGCTGCTCTGTCAAGTCCTCGCCGTCAGTTAGGAACCTGGGTGTGCTCTTTGATACCAATCTCTCATTTGAAAGCCATGTTTCTAGCATCTGTAAAACTGCATTCTACCATCTTAAAAATATATCTAAATTACGGCACATGCTTTCAATGCAAAATGCTGAACAGTTAGTTCATGCGTTCATGACCTCAAGGCTAGATTATTGTAATGCTCTACTGGGTGGTTGCCCTGCTCGCTTAATAAATAAACTGCAGCTGGTCCAAAACGCAGCAGCTTGAGTTCTTATTAGAACCAGGAATTATGACCATATTAGCCCGGTTCTGTCAACACTGCACTGGCTCCCTATTAAACATCGCATACATTTTAAAATCTTGCTTATTACTTACAAAGCACTAAATGGTTTAGCTAGTGCCAGTACTTGGCACGGCATCCTCAATAAACCCGTCCCCCGGCGTGATGACTCCGATCTTTTCGAATATTCCTATCTAATAAATTGCCTTATCAACACGACATCCTAATATACCGTCTCCGGCGCCATGACTCCGATCTTTCGAATATTCCTATCTAATAATTGCCTCACCGACACGGCATGATGGCCAGAGGAGAACTGGCAACCCGACTAAGCCTGGTTTCTCCCAAGGTTTATTTTTCTCCATTATGCCACCTGATGGAGTTTTGGTTCCTTGCCACTGTCGCCTTTGGCTTGGCTTGCTCAGTTGGGGACACTAAAATTTTAAACTAAATATTCAAATAAATTTTCAACTAAATTACTGATCTGCCCGCATGGTCACTATATGATAATTGGAATGAGCTGGATAACATCAATGTTTTCTCCAGAACGCATTATTTTCCTGTTAACACTGTGAAGCTGCTTTGAAACAATCAGCATTGTAAAAAGCGCTATATAAATAAAGGTGACTTGACTTGACTTGACACTGTCATCAGTCTCACAGGCAGGCTGGCTAGTGACTGTATATACTGCAAGATGTTGGTCCTCTGTCAGCTCTGTTCTGCACACTTGATCTTTGGCCATTGGCATGACAGAAGCGATGGAGATGATTTTGAAGGGTGCTGTGAACACTGTTGTCTGTGCTCCCTTCTGGGATCATCGAAGATGGGATTACCAAAGTCATGGAAGTCGTGACTCACTAGCCATCCCAGGCGGTAGGCCTTGGGAATTCTGATGTCCATTGCCGTGCAGTTGTTGAACAGGATGTAGACTACACAGGATGACTGTTCAGTAAGTGGTGTGGCTTCCAGAGTGAGTCCAAGTTCCACACATTCAGGTGAAGGTTGGAAGAAGCCCAGCATGTGGTTTAGTGTTTGACCACATCGCATGTTGAGCCGAACAGCCACCCCTTTGGTGTAAGCTGGTACTGCAGTTTCCTGTTCGTTGATTAAGGTACAGACTTCAGGAATGGTCTGGCCTGACAGGAGGTTTTCAGAGTTGACAGGAACCACAGGGGGCTGTGATGTCTGTGGGGCCCACACCACCTCATTGATAATGTCCACATGAGCCTTGAGGCGAATCAAGATCTGCTCCTATGTAGACACTATGCGGCGGGTCTGGAAGGACCAGGAAGTAGTGGGTTAGGCACCATGTGGCTCGTTAGGGAGGCAGACAACCAAAACAGCACTTTCTGGTACCTTGGGATTTTGGTTGCTGGCTTGATGAACTGTGTTGGATTGTTCAGGAAGTGCAGCTGTTAGCTGAGGTGATTGGGCGACGCTGTCACTTGGTGATGAGGTCTCTGGTTCTGTGGACTGTGGCTGGTGAGCGGTGCTTGGTTCAGTCGGAGGGCAGTCAGGAAGGATGTTGGATGCAGGCCTTACACTTAGTCATAAGGAGTCTGGCCTGTCCTTCTTGTCTCCCTTGCGAGGTTTCTTCTGAGTGAGTTCTTTCAGAATCCTTAGGATCTCTGCTGACTCAGACGAAGCTGCACTGTTTTGCTCTGGTGAGTGCTCAGACTTGGATTTGTTCGGGGTATGTCGAGAGTCGTTCCGCTGCTGTCTGGGCTGGATGCTCTGGCCGATGAAGGTCGGCCATTTCTGGGCCGCTGGCTGGCTTCCCACGTGGCTCCACCCTTTGGGTGGTTAGACAGAAGTGGCTTGTCCCAGAATCTTTCAGAGCGCCCGGTCTGGTGCTTAGGACGGGCACCATCCCGGTTGTGCTGCTCTCTGCTGGCTTGGAACGGTCTTGACTCTCTGTTAAAAAGTCTGTCACTGTGGTGTTGCTGGGTGCCCTCTAGAGCCAGCTCTGATTGGTGGTCAGAGACAGGGCAAATTGTTGGATTTTTCACAGTCTTTTCAGAAGCAGTCTTTTGCTTGGCATAAGCTTTATGGGCTAAGTCTTGTAGCTGTTGGGTGGGCAGGCCAGGACTCCTAAGTGATGGCTTACTGTTGGATGCAGATTTTGAAAGAAATAGAGTTTTGAAGTTGAAATCATCCTCCATACCTGGCTCGTTCTGTGCTCCAAAGTAGGCCCATCGGAGTTGGTTGTAGTAGGCCTGTGGGGTTTCAAGTCGGCTCTGTCTCAGGTCCATGGCGCTGATGATCCCTTGGTCTGAGTCAGGGTCTGAAAACTCTCTAATCAGGGCCTGCCGCAGCTGCTGGTAGTCCGATTTGACAGTCTCGGGTTGCCGAACGACGAAACTCTGTACCTCACGGCTGGACGTACCTCGGAGGAGATATAATCTGTCCCATGTGGTCACATTAGCCACAGTTTGCAAGTGAAAGTCTATGTCCTGCAGGTAGGCATGCACGTTGTGACCTCCTGCAGGGTTTGGGGTGAAAGTTGGGATGTTTCTGGCCAGCTTGTAGAGTTCTTGGGGAGCCATGGCGTGACTAGGGGCACAGATTTTCTGGACGGGCTCCCACCCCTTTGCTGCTGATGGGGGCTCTTGAAAGCTGGCTGGTGACATCTTGATCAGTGGGCTTTCACCCCCCTTTTGAGCTCGGAACTCTTGACTGGGAGGCATAGGCCCACTGTTCAGGGGGAACTCTGTGGTGTGTGTTTCCCCTTGCTGGTCACTCTGCAGTCTGTAAGCGTACTTCAGTTCTCTGTGAACAGTTTCAAGTTCAAAAGTTGGGACACTGTACAAATTGTGAATGAAAAAGGAATGCAATAATTTACAAATCTCATAAACTTATATTTTATTCACAATAGAATATAGATAACTTATCAAATGTTGAAAGTGAGACATTTTGAAATGTCATGCCAAATATTGGCTCATTTTGGAGTTCATGAGAGCTACACATTCCAAAAAAGTTGGGACAGGTAGCAATAAGAGGCCGGAAAAGTTAAATGTACATACAAGGAACAGCTGGAGGACCAATTTGCAACTTATTAGGTCAATTGGCAACATGATTGGGTATAAAAAGAGCCTCTCAGAGTGGCAGTGTCTCTCAGAAGTCAAGATGGGCAGAGGATCACCAATTCCCCCAATGCTGCGGCGAAAAATAGTGGAGCAATATCAGAAAGGAGTTTCTCAGAGAAAAATTGCAAAGAGTTTGAAGTTATCATCATCTACAGTGCATAATATCATCCAAAGATTCAGAGAATCTGGAACAATCTCTGTGCTTAAGGGTCAAGGCCGGAAAACCATACTGGATGCCCGTGATCTTCGGGCCCTTAGACGGCACTGCATCACATACAGGAATGCTACTGTAATGGAAATCACAACATGGGCTCAGGAATACTTCCAGAAAACATTGTCGGTGAACACAATCCACCGTGCCATTCACCGTTGCCGGCTAAAACTCTATAGGTCAAAAAAGAAGTCATATCTAAACATGATCCAGAAGCGCAGGCGTTTTCTCTGAGCCAAGGCTCATTTAAAATGGACTGTGGCAAAGTGGAAAACTGTTCTGTGGGCAGACAAATCAAAATTTGAAGTTCTTTTTGGAAAACTGGGACGCCATGTCATCCGGACTAAAGAGGACAAGGACAACCCAAGTTGTTATCAGCGCTCAGTTCAGAAGCCTGCATCTCTGATGGTATTGGGTTGCATGAGTGTGTGTGGCATGGGCAGCTTACACATCTGGAAAGGCACCATCAATGCTGAAAGGTATATCCAAGTTCTAGAACAACATATGCTCCCATCCAGACGTCGTCTCTTTCAGGGAAGACCTTGCATTTTCCAACATGACAATGCCAGACCACATACTGCATCAATTACAACATCATGGCTGCGTAGAAGAAGGATCCGGGTACTGAAATGGCCAGCCTGCAGTCCAGCTCTTTCACCCATAGAAAACATTTGGCGCATCATAAAGAGGAAGATGCGACAAAGAAGACCTAAGACAGTTGAGCAACTAGAAGCCTGTATTAGACAAGAATGGGACAACATTCCTATTCCTAAACTTGAGCAACTTGTCTCCTCAGTCCCCAGACGTTTGCAGACTGTTATAAAAAGAAGAGGGGATGCCACACAGTGGTAAACATGGCCTTGTCCCAACTTTTTTGAGATGTGTTGATGCCATGAAATTTAAAATCAACTTCCCTTAAAATGATACATTTTCTCAGTTTAAACATTTGATATGTCATCTATGTTGTATTCTAAATAAAACATTGAAATTTGAAACTTCCACATCATTGCATTCTGTTTTTATTCACAATTTGTACAGTGTCCCAACTTTTTTGGAATTGGGTTTGTATGTGGGTGAGTGTCGGATCTAAATAACGATTTTGACAGTGCGGTAGCCTAGTGGGTCATTTAATGACACTGGCTGCTTGTTCATCAATCTATTATTCAGCTTTCCTTGATGGCTCTCATAGGTTCTGTCCTTAGGTGAACTGAAAGAAAACAAAACAACAGAAAAGCAAATAGAACAGAATAACCTATTTAAAAAAAAATTATTTGTGCTATTGCTTGTAATTTGGTTATCTGTTGAAAATCTTTTTTTATCGTTGAGCCCTGCATGTGCCCCAGACTGTGTAGCAAAAATACAAAACTAAACTCAAACAAACAAACATTTTTGCTATTTCTTTTTATGTTTATTTTTCTAAATGAATGTATTTTTTTCTACAACTGGCGTGCCTTATTTAGGTTGTTTTCTGATGAGGATTTGCATAAGATTTTACACATTGCACATTTTAGCACAGAAGCCTGACACTTTCTTGACTGTTGTCATGTCATAAGCTGTCATTATTACTGATCTCGTGTATGACTTGATTTGTTTCCCTATTATTTATTTTTATTAATTATAAAAAAAACAACAACTAAAGTGCTTTTTTGTTGATATCCCAATTGGGATACAAGATATGTTTATATTACATATTTTGGTTGCATTTGTGAGTTAATACAAATGTAACTGATTGTGTAGAATAGGCACATAATATCATCATATCGATATATAGATCGACATACCCCTGAATTTAATCGTTATCGCATCACAGAATTTTTTTGAGGTATCAGCAAATATCATATCACTGGCTATGAGAGTCGATATCATATCGTATCTTATTGTACCCTTAGCCAGTAGATGCTGTAATCCTCTAGAGAGTTTGAAATGTTAGTTGTGCTCATGAATGGGAAATACAAAAAAATATGAAAACTCAGAGAATCTACAAATTTACAGAGGCTGACCCTGATTTTGAGATCGCAGAGGAGCAGCATTCAGATGAGGATTTAGAGGAGGAAGGCCCTGAGAGAGATCCAACTTTTCTCTCCAAAAATGGGTAAATACCAGAGGTGGACAGTAACAAAGTAAATTTACTTGAGTACTGTACTTAAGTACACTTTTTGAGTATCTGTACCTTACTTGAGTATTATGTTTTTCTGGAAACTTCGACTTTAACTTCACTACATTTGAAAGACAAATATCGTAATTTTCACTACATTTCTATCAAGGTCCTCGAAGTCGAAAGTCGTTTCTGTAGCAGCTTTGGAAGTCAGTGGGTGATTTTTTTCTTCTTTAAAAGGTTTTTTGTTGTTTTTTGCAGACAGCCTATCAGTAATCACTCTTGTAGGGTCATGTGAAGTTTCCCAGCATTTTTTGAACTGATCAGTTTATGATCAGGTGCAGTGTGTGCACCCATGGCCATACTTAGAAAGTGTGTTTCAGTTTTCTGAAAAGATTAAAGATTAGTTTAGTTGGCATACACTTGATGCATGTCTCATAAAATGTTCAAAAATGTAAACATCTGGGCGAAAGAGAAGAATAAACAGTTGGGAGAACATCGGATGTGTATCAGTGTACTGGATCCGTGCATTTGGCCTTAAAGTGCCAGCAGCTTTGTAAAGAGCTTTGTAACTTTTACACAAGTATTGAAATGAGTTTAAGGTAGTTGTATGCTAGCTTGTTGGATGGAGCATCACTGACTGGCTTAATCCACCATGATGGCATAGTGTGCATTTATACAACAATGCAACAATAACAAAATAATGCGTTGACAAAGGAAATTTATTTTTGATATTGAAGTACTTTTACTCAAGTAGTAGAGTTGTGTACTTTGTCCACCTCTGGGAAATACTTTGGAGTTTGTCTCATCCTCCACAAACACCAGGAAGAGCATGAGCAGAGAAGAGCATGAGCAGAGGAGATCATCAGAAAGACACCTGGTCCCACAAGGTATGCCTGTTCAAGAGCGGAAGACATAAAGTCAACATCTGAGTTATATTTTCAAGCTCAATGTTTGGTGATCAATGGATCAACATTGACTGGACTGAAATGGAAGCTTTTATTGGTCTTCTCATTCTTGCCAGAGTTTTTAAATCCCATGACGAGGCAACACAAAGATTTTTTGTTTTGACATCAAAACAACAAGAGCTGCAAGAAGAGAAACAGAAATCCATCCGTAAACTATGAGAAAAATGGATAGAAAGGCTTCCCAGGATGTATAATCCTGGATTGAACATAACTGTAGATGAATGCTTGTGTGGCAATTATAAATGGATGGGTGCTGGAATGTTTAGTAAAATTCTCTTTGGCGTCACACACATTGACATAAATAAGCAGACCCCAGAATAAAGACTGCTATCAGTACCGACTACGCCATCCCGGGGCCTATTTCCGGGAAAAAGCCCTTAATTGAGCAAAGCTCACAGGTTTGTTTACGGCTGCGTCACATTCATAAAACCACACGTAAACCACACAACAGTTTTAAAAACTGAGTTCACCAAACCAGCCAATTTGTTGATGGACTGGAAACAAAAAACAACAAACAAATAGCAAGGAGACACGTATAAATAATAACCAGATAAACCACAATAAACAAGGAAAAAAGCAAACAAAAACTTAAATCAAATGACAAATATGAAAAAGAAATGTGTATTTATATATAGATAGATAGATAGATAGATAGAAGACACAACTCACATCAAAATAAGAAATATATGGAACACAATATCTATTAATTGAAAACAAAATAAACCAAAAAAACGACAACAAGACCCTACAGAAACGACTGGTGACAGCTAGGTGGCTGATTGTCTATTGCAAGCCGTTCAAGGCTTTGATTCAAGTTTGTTACTCACGACACAGTTACGATAGAAGGCACCAAGCCACAAGCCCAAACCAGCGGTCCAGCTGATCCTGTACGCGTCAAAACGCTACAGTTAATAAAAAGAATGAACCATTGTTGTGCAACAGACGAGCAGATCCACCAGTCCAATCCAGCAGTGGATCGCACACTCCCGTAACACTCAGCTCCCAGGAACAGGAGAAGTCACCGTAACAGTTCGATATCCAACCAATGATGTAAACGAAGCTGACACGCGAAGATAGGCATCCAAACAACCGCTTGAATAAGACCCAAAGCCCACCGCAACGTCCTTTGCACGTTGGCCCAAACCTTAAATGTGATACAGCACACAAAACATAGATTTAACTAGCGAGGCCACTAACGATGATACAGTTAGCTCATAATCAAAACATACCTGTTGTTTGGCGACTCATATAGTGCAGTAACTGATGCGTTAAACACATTTCCATGGGTCCTCGAAGCGGGTCACGCAGGCCTCCGCGTTATCCAGTTCACAAGTTTACACGTACATGAAATCAAATATAGTAATTTATGCGTATTAGCATCAAATGACAAATATGAAAAAGAAATGTGTATATTTATATATAGATAGATAGAAGACACAACTCACATCAAACCCTGTTTGTCCTGCTGCCTGCTGTGCTCGCGTGTGCTCTGCTTGCTTTTGAATCTCTATTTAAATATCATTCCCTGTTGTTTAAACTGCTAAATATAATTTACCCATCACCATATATTGTCTAATATTGCCTACCACATTAAATCTGACATCGCTAGCTTTTAATCTAAATCACTATCACGCGTTAGCATTTTGCTAGCCTGTTAGCTTGCCATCCCTGCACTCAGCGTCAAGCGTCTCTTGTTTTCTGAATTCATCAAACAACTGTGGTAAATTGGATTAATCAACAAATACGGTAAGCCATGTCTTCTTCTCCTGTCATTGTCACTTGCACTGCATGTTTCATGTTTAGTATATCTTTCTCCGTTGGCGAACAGGGCTTCACATGTGATAAATGTAAGGAGATAGTCAGGCTGACGGAAAAGATTTCAGAATTAGAGACACGCATCCAGACTTTATTTGAGAGTAGTGAGAATGTAACAGCTTTAGACACTGCTTTGGATGCGAATAGCTTAGTGAACTCTGTACATTGTTCGGTTCCGGCTGTAGAGCCCGTGCAGCAGGGCAACTGGGTGACGGTGAGACGGCATAGTCGCGGATCATTCCGATTAGAACATCAAACAGGTTCTCCCCACTCAGATGTAATGACTTTATGAACTTCTTTACGTGTAAGATTGATAATATTAGGAAAAAAAATTATAACCATGCAGCCGTCTACTACAGTATCACATCAGGCAGTGCATTGTAGTGTCACTGAGGAAAAATTACATTCATTCACTGCTATAGGAGAAGAAGAATTGGCTAAACTCGTTAAATCATCAAAATCAACAACATGTATGCTCGACCATATACCGACTAAACTACTAAAAGAGATGCTTCCAGAGGTCATAGATCCTCTTCTTAATATCATTAATTCATCCTTGACATTAGGATATGTACCGAAAACTTTGAAGTTGGCTATTATTAAACCACTTATTAAAAAAACGAAACTTGATCCTACAAAATTAGTCAATTACAGGCCAATCTCAAATCTACCCTTTCTGTCAAAAATACTAGAAAAGGCAGTGTCTTCACAATTATGCTCCTTTTTAGAAAGAAATGGTATCTGTGAGGATGTCCAGTCAGGATTTAGACCGTATCATGGTACTGAGACTGCTCTCATTAGAGTTACAAATGATTTACTCTTATCATCCGATCGTGGTTGTATATCTCTATTAGTGTTACTCGATCTTAGCGCTGCATTTGATACTATCAACCACAATATTCTTTTGAATAGACTCGAAAATTATGTTGGCATTAGTGGAATTTCATTGGCATGGTTTAAATCATACTTATCTGACCGTTATCAGTTTGTAGCAGTAAATGAAGAGATGTCACACCGAACACAAGTTCAGTATGGAGTACCGCAGGGCTCAGTGCTAGGACCGTTGCTTTTCACCCTGTACATGCTACCACTGGGAGATATCATTAGGAAGCATGGCGTTAGTTTTCATTGTTATGCTGACGATACTCAGCTCTATATTTCTTCACGCCCTGACGAAACTTACCAATTCACAAGATTAACAGAATGCATAGCTGATATAAAAAATTGGATGACTAGTAATTTCCTGCAACTTAATTCAGAAAAAAACTGAATTTTTAACCATTGGACAAAAAAACTCCACAAGTAGTAACCTAGAATACTGTCTAACACTCGATGGCTGCTCTGTCAAGTCCTCGTCGTCAGTTAGGAACCTGGGTGTGCTCTTTGATACCAATCTCTCATTTGAAAGCCACGTTTCTAGCATCTGTAAAACTGCATTCTACCATCTTAAAAATATATCTAAATTACGGCACATGCTTTCAATGCAAAATGCTGAACAGTTAGTTCATGCGTTCATGACCTCAAGGATAGATTATTGTAATGCTCTACTGGGTGGTTGCCCTGCTTGCTTAATAAATAAACTGCAGCTGGTCCAAAACGCAGCAGCTAGAGTTCTTACTAGAACCAGGAAGTATGACCATATTAGCCCGGTTCTGGCAACACTGCATTGGCTCCCTATTAAACATCGTATACATTTTAAAATCTTGCTGATTACTTACAAAGCACTAAATGGTTTAGCTCCCCAGTACTTGAGCGAGCTCTTAACACATTATACTCCATCACGTAGAAAAAAAAAGCTTTAAAAGCATCACAAATAAATCATTTTATTGATACAGCATCCAATGTATACTTAAAATACTGATCAGCATTTTAGTAACTAGAAAGGGGAAAAAAAGAAACATTTTAACCACTGAAAGTAAAGCACTATAGATACTGTATCCAGTACATTTTTATAATACTGAACAGCATTTAATGAGAGAGACATGAAAGGAGACAAAAAAATTACAGGATATTAAGTCAGACAAGTTCTACAGAGTTTATCACAAGCTTGACACCGTTAAAGACATGTCTGTTTAGTTTTGTTTAAATTCTAATATGCCACCGAGTTTTGTGACGTAAGCGGGTCCACTCAATATTTTGCACTTTGTGCGATGGTGGAAAGCACATTTGGGAGGACAGTCTTGTTGACGAGTGGAACACTTTGGGCAGTGTTTACTCGTGGTTATTTGGACACCTTGCAAAGCAGAGGTGATGCTTTTGTGGCAAGTTGCTTCGTCTTCATACATTTGGTGAGGTCCAGTAGAAATCTGAATGGTTGGTGTCGGTGTAATTGTCGTGTGTCTGGTTGATTGCAAGTAGGTGTTTCGCAAAAATGGCAGATCATGGAAATAAATGTTCCCTTTCGTTCAGTCACTCCGAGTAACGTCAGTGACTGACGAATGGGGGTTTCGCCTAGAAGCCTATTATCTTCGAGATCTAGAAAACGCTCAATGGCAGTGCCAATGCCATGGGCATGCGGAATTTGCATAGCGTAACTCCGCCCCACAGCGTGGGTATAAAGGAAGTACGCTGGCAACATTGCATTATGTTTCTGCTTCGGAGCCAAGAGTATCTCTCTCTTCACTCCTTAAGCCTTCTGAGTATTGTCAGCTTCTTCGAGACGAACAGCTTTCCAGTTGGTGTTGGTGTGACGGCGTGTTCCAGCGATCGTTTACTGCCTGCCTGCTGATCTGTGCAGTGGTCTGCATTCAGCCGGTATTCGGTCCCTGGGCGCTTCAGCATCACTGCGAAGCTTCCTCTCCTAAAAGAGCTCACACTTGGCACGTCTTTTTCAAGATGTCTCGCCAGTGTGCTTCTGGGTGCGGTCGATTTCTGCCGCCCTCTGATGGGCACAATCACTGCCTGATGTGCTTGGGCTTTCAGCATGCTCAGGCAGCGTTTGTGGATGAGACATGTTCCCACTGCGGGGACATGCCCATCTCGGTGCTGCGGTCGAGACTCAATGACCTCCGTAATAGAGTGAGAGTCCCCTCTGCCACACCCCAATCTGCGGTCTCTACGCGAGGCGGCACTTTGGCTGGTGGCCAGGGTGACCTGAGGGTGACGGTGTGGAACAAAGCCCCGACGCTCATGCCTCGGACCACACCCCCCTCTAGCGCACCGTTCCCGCCGTGCGCCCAGACTGAGACACCGGAGCCAGCTCCTGCTGTTCCGAGTGTGTCGTTTGGGCCCGCAGAGGACGAGCAGATGTCGATCGCCGCATCACAAGGTGGGCTGGAGTCCTCCGAGGATGATGATTCGGCTGTGCTGCCGCCTTCCGGTGTGCCAGCATTGTCCGAGTCGGACCCGGAGTTGACAGCCATGCTTTCCCGGGCAGCCGCGAGTCCTGAACGCTCGCGGTTGGACGATTGGTTTTTGTGGGCGCCGCGTTCTGACACCCGTCAGACCACGCCCCCAATACCTTTTTTCCCGGAGGTGCATGAGGAGGTCACGCGGTCCTGGAAGTCCCCGTTGTCTTCCCGTGACCGATCGGCGGCCTCCTCCGCCTTCTCTGCCCTCGACGGGGCCGCGGCCAAAGGGTACACTGGGGTTCCCCCGGTTGAACGCTCTGTTGTGATGCAACTGTGTCCGCAGAGTGCTTCAACATGGCGTGGCGACCCTAAGCACCCCTCCAAAGCCTGTAGTTTCACATCAACCTTGGTGGCGAAATCCTACAGAGCTGCGGGGCAGGCTGCCGCCTCTCTGCATGCCATGGCCATCCTTCAGGCCTACCAGGCCCGGATGCTCAAGGACATGCACGAGGGTAGAGCTGACCCAGGGCTCAGAAATGAGCTGCGTGCCGCCACCGACCTCGCCCTCCGGGCGACGAAGGTGACCGCACGCTCCCTGGGCCAGGTGATGTCCACTGCAGTGGTCCAGGAGAGACACCTATGGCTCAACCTGGCTGATATGCGGGACGCCGAGCGGACTCGTCTCCTCGACGCTCCCATATCCCAGGATGGGCTATTCGGCGGCGCGGTTGAGAACTTCGCCCAACAGTTCTCAGCCGCCCAAAAGCAGACTGAGGCCATCAAACACGTACTGCCCCGGCGGCCAGCTGCTGCTTCCACCCAGCCGCCGGCACAGTTGCCTCAGTCTGCTCGCCGCCGAGGGCGCCCTCCCGCGGCTCCCGCCCCTCCCTGGATGGGACGCGGCAGGTTTGAGTACCCTACCACCTCAGGTGGTGGCTACCATCACTTCCGCTAGGGCCTTGTCTACTCGACACGCCTATGCGTTGAAGTGGAACCTCTTCGTCACCTGGTGTTCTTCTCGCCAAGAAGACCCCTGGAAATGCCCGATCGGGTCCGTGCTCTCATTCCTCCAGGAAGGGTTGGAACGAAGGCTGTCTCCTTCCACCCTCAAGGTTTATGTGGCCGCTATTTCTGCCTACCACGACCTTGTGGAGACGAAAAAGGTAAGTCAGCACGACCTGGTCATCAGGTTCCTGAGGGGAGCGAGGAGACTGAATCCTCCTCGCGCTCCCCTCGTACCCTCTTGGGACCTCTCAGTAGTCTTAAGTGCTCTGCAGAGGGCTCCCTTCGAGCCATTGCGGTCAGTCGAGCTTAAGTTCTTGTCTATGAAGACAGCGCTCCTGATCGCCTTGGCCTCCATCAAGAGGGTAGGGGACCTGCAGGCATTTTCGGTTGACGAAGCGTGCCTGGAATTCGGGCCGGCTAACTCTCACGTGATCCTGAGACCCCGGCCTGGATATGTGCCCAAGGTTCCCACCACTCCCTTCAGGGACCAGGTGGTGAACCTGCAAGCGCTGCCTTTGGAGGAGGCAGACCCAGCCTTGGCACTGCTCTGTCCAGTACGCGCCCTCCGTGCTTACGTAGACAGAACGCAGTGTTTCAGGACCTCAGACCAGCTCTTTGTCTGTTATGGTGGGAAGCTGAAGGGAAAGGCTCTCTCCAAGCAAAGGTTGTCTCACTGGATAGTGGACGCCATTGTTTTGGCTTACCAAACGCAGGGGCGTCCATGCCCCCTAGGGGTCAGGGCTCACTCCACCCGGAGTGTGGCCTCCTCTTGGGCTTTAGCGCATGGCGCCTCGCTAACAGACATTTGCAGAGCTGCAGGCTGGGCGACACCCAATACATTCGCCAGATTCTATAATCTCCGAGTGGAGCCAGTGTCCTCTCATGTACTCGCCTCTACTAGTGGCCGGTAATGGACTAGGCTCAGGTGTCTTCGCTTGCTCGCCATTCCACTCCACGGACTGGATACGTGCGATATTTCCTCAGGTAGTTTCCCTGAAGCCCTGAGTTCCTCCAGCACTGTTGATGCCGACACCAGTACGTCTGCCCTCTCGCTCAGGCCCTCGTGTTGGCTAGGTGCCACCGTGTGCATGGTTCCCCCGTTGGGTGACCCCCACATGTGTATTTCCACTGTAAGTCTCCCTGAGCATGTGTCTTTCCCTTGGCAAGCCCCTTGCCACCCCTGGGGGTAAAATTATTCCACCTTCGGCTGGTTACCCCAGAGTTCTCCATATGTAGCCCTGAGCGGGTCATATGTGTTTCTTAAGTCCTCCCTACGGGTAGGCGTTTGGCGCATACTTCCACCTGGAATATGCTTCCCAGTGTACCTTGGTATTCCTGTGTTAAGTGGGAGTCCTTCGTCCGTACTAGCTTACGACAGGGAGCTCACGCTTACGCAGGACACTGGATGACAGCCGAGTGGCGTGATTACATTGGGACCCCCATTCGTCAGTCACTGACGTTACTCGGAGTGACTGAACGAAAGGGAACGTCTCGGTTACGTATGTAACCCTCGTTCCCTGAGGAGGGAACGGAGACGTAACGTCCCTCTGCCACTTCCGCTGTACCGCTGGAACAGCCGGGAGTTCAGTCTTGGCTCCTCAGCAGGTAAACATAATGCGATGTTGCCAGCGTACTTCCTTTATACCCACGCTGTGGGGCGGAGTTACGCTATGCAAATTCCGCATGCCCATGGCATTGGCACTGCCATTGGGCGTTTTCTAGATCTCGAAGATGATAGGCTTCTAGGCGAAACCCCCATTCGTCAGTCACTGACGTTACGTCTCCGTTCCCTCCTCAGGGAACGAGGGTTACATACGTAACCGAGACGTTATGTTCCAGGCTGTGCAGGGGATGTGAGGACTTTCCATACCCTTCCCACAGAACAAAACTGTCAACAGGCATGGTAGATGTTTATCTATAACCAGACACCGCAACAATTTCATTCAAAGTTGTTAGTTTGCTCGGCCCATTTCACCACGGACAGTTTTTCTGGGACAATATCAAGCAGGCTTCGCTCAGCGTCTGATACTGAAGAAGGAGCAATTCCAACTATATTACCGCAAGCAGTAAGTAGTGATTTTATCCACTTGTCGAAACCATTTCTCATTAAATTGAAAGTTTCTTAGTGAGACAACATTAACAATAATTTACCCTGTGTTGTCTAGATCCAACGCAAGATGCTAGTACAGTAACAATAGGAAACTCCAAGTAAGTAGCATACATAACTAAATAGTATGACAAATGTCAAAGGTTAATATTATTTCCTGCCAGTGTTGTCATATAAATCTACAAAATACAACCGTAGATATATATGTCAATCCCTTTTTTCGGATATAATTATAATTTAATCTAATTATAATTGTACAAACAACATATTTACGGGCTACCCAGTTCGCTGTTCAGAGTTCGTGATTCATAGTGAAGAAGCTATCACTGTAAAATCATACGGTGACACATTACAATAATTAAAATGTTTTTACAATGCTAAAAACAAAGTTGTGACTGCTGACGTTATGAGTTAATGTGTAAAGTTAATGCTATATGCTGGTTAATGTTTAGGCTGACGTTCTAGTATTGATGTAACAGTTACGTTTTGCAGGTTCTTAATGAAAATAAAGACCAAACTTACCACTCAGAAGCGTCCATTTCCAATCTCAAAACAATTGGTTGCTCCTCAATCTGCATCTTCCTCAGAAACAGGCTAAAACATATAAGGTTGGATGCCAGTAGAGATGTGTTTGCTGTCACTGTGAGCTACTGAAATGAGCCAATCAGAGAAGAACTCCTCATTACTATTCATGACCCTTCCAAATAAGGCAAAAACAGACCATTTCATTCTAGGGACAATTTCTAGGGTTGTAAATGGACCTGTAAAACCATATCTGGACAATTTTTTTTCTTAACTAAGCCACATACCCTCTATGTAGATATCAGAGTACAATTTAAAATATTGTTTCAGCTCATTCTAGGGCACCTTTAATACAGCTGTCGAACAAGGCAATTTGAATTTCCCCCATTTCGTTGATTATCCAGCAGTTCATTACGTCTCCTTCCGTGTTGTTATAAAACACATTTTTAACCGATTCTACTTTTTTCACCGTGGCTTTTAGTGTGTGTATCTGCACACAAAGAGAGAAACCAACATTCATGAGATTTGTTTTCAATGCACTTCATTTTAATTTGTATGGAAAACCGTAGCGCAACATGATGCCGTGCATCTAGGGTTTTCATTTAGGCAATGGTTGAGGGGTGTACTTGCTTTGGGGCTTAATGGGGGAATGGTACTTGAGTGACTTTGAGTGTTGTACACTGGATGTTGTATTCTGTGTCATTGCTGTCTGGAAAATTAAAGAAACATTAATAATAAACTCTTTTTTTTTTTTATAGGATTTGACATATTGCTGTGTGTAGGAATTAGTTAACTCCAGAAGATGGCAGAAGTGCAACAAAGGATGCAAGCTGCCGTTAAAGATCATTGAAGAAGAATTTGCCTATCATCAAAGAACTTATATTGACTATAGTGGCTTCTGGCTTCGCTCTCATCTAGATAGACTTGACTTATTTGGCACATGTCCAAGTGTTTGTGACTGCATGTCTTACTGACAGCAGAAAAGCGATGAGCTGTGCAGGATCCAAACTCTTTATGATGAACACAGAACAGCAACTCATATGAGTTATATATGTCACAGTTATGACATGATTTCAATTTCAAGGTGATGACATAAAGCGTGTTTAGCAAATTAAAATAAACCATGCTGTTCCATACTGCACTCGAAAAAACAAGCTGTTGAACGAACTTAAAGAAAACTTTTCCACGAAATTGAATTATGTTTTTCCAGCAAAATCTAATTGGTTTGAAATTATTTAATGTAATCTTGTTGTATGAACTTAAATTCATTTAGTCAAGACTACTAAAAAAATCATGTCATTCCAACTAGATAAAGTAGGATAAAGAGGGGTGGATCTGACGACCATATTTAGACTGTGGGAACTGTGTCAAACAAATTTATTTTCTTTATTTCTATAAAAACTAATGGTCAACACAACACTTGTTCACATGCTAAGTGTAACATTTGTAGCATGCAAGTAATAAGCAAGTAAAACATTTCCCATCACTGGCATTAGCACAGTTACAGCTCATTGAGAACAGCACAGCCTAACCACAAGGTCTACACTTCAGCATAATGGTAACCTCAAAAATCGACAACATAACACAACTTTTAAATGTCAAACATAACATCAAACTTTAACAGGTCTTTCCCTTTACTAAAAAAACACATTAAACAGCACAATTTAAACATTTACTCCCCTGATCCTTCCCTGCTGGGAACTAGAAATACACTGCTCAGTTTCAGTCAGCGCAACAGAAATGATTAATGTAGTCCCAACACAAATGGTTTAGGTTAACTTAACATTTTACACATTTTATTTCATTTAACATAATAAAATTGAGTAAAATGGCAATTAAGTAAAAAACTAAAGATTTTCAGCTTATTTTATTTAAATAAACTGAGCAAACAGCTAGAATCATTTTTTGAGTGTAGCTTCTGGGTTCTTTTTACTGTTCCCAAAATTGTCCAAATCAATATATTTTGACCCTTTTGATGCTAACGAATGCTAAGTGAAGTATCTGATGTATATTATAATGTATTATTGTGGCTTAATAATGAGTACACTCACACACACTTCTATTTAATAGATCTTTCCTTAGGATGAAAGGTCTGAACATTTCAAGGTGGGGATGCCACTCAGTTGTCCATCCTACCCAACAGGATTCCACATCCTGTGGTGCATGTGTTTGTATGTATTTATATGAATCTTTATTTATGAAACATAATTCATGTATGGTATAACTGCTCACATCAGCTTGCAGAGCTTCTTATGGAGGAAGAAATAATGTTTTCTTCAAATGAGGCAGGCGTTGTTTTAATCCTCATGGAAATTGCTAAAATGCTTTTAAGAGAAACTGGTGAGAAAGAATCCTTTACATTTGTATAGCCTAGACTGCTTTTATCTTTCCTGGGCATGATATGACTCCCTCTACATATTATAGATGACCTTTCACAGCTCTGTCGCTCATGTGGAGAGAAACATACGCACGAAGGACAAACTGACCAATGGACAAGAACAATTTATACATACACATTACAAAACACACAAGTAACTGTTATTCATTTACATGTAACTTATTCTGTTGTTTGTTCTTCCTTCCTTAGATTGAATGTACAGAATGTGGAAGGTGGCACCATTGGGACTGTGTGGGCAGACCTTCCACAGTTGGCAAATACAGCTGTCCTGCCTCTTTTATTTCTTTTGTTATTGTTGCTTCAATAGCTGTTAGCTAATGACGAACATTCCCCTAAATGGGTAACTGGATCCTACTTGTATGTCACTAATTCTAAAATATGCATAGCTATGGCTTATCACTTTTCACCACTCTTAAGGAATATTTATGGAGTGTCCTTTATGCTTTAACTCATTCCTCATTACATTAAAATAAATTAATTAATTAATTAATGAATGCTTGACATGTCCCTTTAACCACAGCAATATTGCTGCACAACTTAAACTAGGCCACAAACGCACTGCAAAGACAATGTAAATACTTTATGTACAATGTACAATTGTCATTAGATACAAATTCTATTGAAACGAATGTAACAAAATAATGTGGGCGTGGTCTGTGTGTCGTGAAATGAAAACCCACTAAAACTTCCCTTAAACGGCGTCTGAACCATCAGCAGAGCAGCGACAGAGGAAACAACAGAGCCTGATATGATACAAACATTTACCAATAACATGGAAAGCTTTTTAAATCTGTTCAGTGGAAAATTCGATGTGACGAATCTGTCGCCGTCTAACATCTGCTGGAAATCCAGGTAAAACTATTTGTGTGCACGCGCCCGTCCCCAGATAACATGATCCCCAGTTGATCCGTAACACTGGTGCGGTCACTTGCATTTAACATAAAATACTCTGTCATTTTTTGTAATACTGATAAGAACAATAACAAAGCACTGTGCATTTTTAATAAATTCATGAAGTGGACCGCGTCACAAAAGTGAACCCAAACTCAGTGAATTGTAGGCTTAAAAATTAAGCTTTTTCCCTGTCGTTGTTTAATTCATGGGACCGGACACCAGTTATTTTGCCAAGACATCTCTTTTTTCTTATTTTATATGTCAGCATAGTAGAGAAAGACAATTTTCTGGGAGATGGTCTTCATTCCAGCTTTCTCTGTCTCTCTGGACAAAAAGTCAGGTTTTATAGGTTGCTTAACCAGAGAAATTAATTACATTACCAGAAAAACTGGTTGTTTACGCTATACCTCGTGTTTGCACACAGCACAATATACCCTTAGACATATGCATAGAAACTTGTTCATTGTTCAAAATAGATGTCTTATAGAGAACTTGTTATAGGAAAACAACATCATGCTACACAATTCTTCCTTACAGAACTTCAGTCACATGTGCATCATTGGAAAACTTATGCTACATATTCCTGTGTTCAAAACTATCTCCTCTCCGTGTAACCCTCACACTTCTGTGGTCAGGCCCACTCTGACTAAATAATAGTGATAATACAAATGACTATGAATATTAGTAAAACATAATAGTACAGATACATAATACAATTAATTATAAATACTAATAAAAAGTAATATTAAATAATAAAATTTAGTCTTCAATCTCCCTCCTCTGGAACTACTCAATTTAGCTACTCCATTTGCTACGATAACATGACCCATTGCTTGAATTCCCTCCTCTTGAGCTGCTTTAACACTTTTCTTAACTCTTTTAACCATTTCAAAGAGTTCATAATTCCCTTCCTCCACTAAATCATTATTCCACCACTGTGGATCTAACTGCAACAACTGCACACGTGGAACATGAATTCCACCCAATTGGACAGGATAGAGAATCTCAACGCAAAATGGATCAGGAGGAATTGGACACAACTTCTCTCCGTATATCATATTCTCACTTATTCCATCATGTAATATACACCACTGTGCTTCCGACCACACCTGTGGCTTGATCTACAGTGGGGAGAACAAGTATTTGATACACTGCCGATTTTGCAGGTTTGCCCACTTACAAAGCATGTAGAAGTCTGTAATTTTTATCATAGGTACACTTCAACTGTGAGAGACGGAATCTAAAACAAAAATCCAGAAAATCACATTGTATGATTTTTTTTGCATTTTATTGCATGACATAAGTATTTGATACATCAGAAAAGCAGAACTTAATATTTGGTACAGAAACCTTTGTTTGCAATTACAGAGATCATACGTTTCCTGTAGTTCTTGACCAGGTTTGCACACACTGCAGCGGGGATTTTGGCCCACTCCTCCATACAGACCTTCTCCAGATCCTTCAGGTTTCGGGGCTGTCGCTGGGCAATATGGACTTTCAGCTCCCTCCAAAGATTTTCTATTGGGTTCAGGTCTGGAGACTGGCTAGGCCACTCCAGGACCTTGAGATGCTTCTTACAGAACCACTCCTTAGTTGCCCTGGCTGTGCGCCCTGGGAAGACCCAGCCACGACCCATCTTCAATGCTCATACTGAGGGAAGGAGGTTATTGGCCAAGATCTCGCGATACATGGCCCCATCCATCCTCCCCTCAGTACGGTGCAGTCGTCCTGTCCCCTTTGCAGAAAAGCATCCCCAAAGAATGATGTTTCCACCTCCATGCTTCACGGTTGGGATGGTGTTCTTGGGGTTGTACTCATCCTTCTTCCTCCAAACACGGCGAGTGGAGTTTAGACCAAAAAGCTCTATTTTTGTCTCATCAGACCACATGACCTTCTCCCATTCCTCCTCTGGATCATCCAGATGGTCATTGGCAAACTTCAGACGGGCCTGGACATGCGCTGGCTTGAGCAGGGGGACCTTGTGTGCGCTGCAGGATTTTAATCCATGACGGCGTAGTGTGTTACTAATGGTTTTCTTTGAGACTGTGGTCCCAGCTCTCTTCAGGTCATTGACCAGGTCCTGCCGTGTAGTTCTGGGCTGATCCCTCACCTTCCTCATGATCATTGATGCCCCACGAGGTGAGATCTTGCATGGTGCCCCAGACCGAGGGAGATTGACCGTCATCTTGAACTTCTTCCATTTTCTAATAATTGCGCCAACAGTTGTTGCCTTCTCACCAAGCTGCTTGCCTATTGTCCTGTAGCCCATCCCAACCTTGTGCAGGTCTACAATTTTATCCCTGATGTCCTTACACAGCTCTCTGGTCTTGGCCATTGTGGAGAGGTTGGAGTCTGTTTGATTGAGTGTGTGGACAGGTGTCTTTTATACAGGTAACGAGTTCAAACAGGTGCAGTTAATACAGGTAATGAGTGGAGAACAGGAGGGCTTCTTAAAGAAAAACTAACAGGTCTGTGAGAGCTGGAATTCTTACTGGTTGGTAGGTGATCAAATACTTATGTCATGCAATAAAATGCAAATTAATTATTTAAAAATCATACAATGTGATTTTCTAGATTTTTTCTAGATTTTAGATTCCGTCTCTCACAGTTTAAGTGTATCTATGATAAAAATTACAGACTTCTACATGCTTTGTAAGTGGGAAAACCTGCAAAATCGGCAGTGTATCAAATACTTGTTCTCCCCACTGTAAAGGAACTACCTCCCAGACTGCAGATCCATTAAGAGATAGACTAAACATTGTAGAACACAAGCAAATTACCCACTCATGTTCCTCGACACAACAGTCTGTGGTAGAAATCATTGGTGTTTCACCTTCAACCCAATATCCATTTCTCCCTAGTCTAATCACCAAATCTCCTTGTCTAACACCCAGTTGGATTGGAATTGTCTAACTGTCATTATATTGCACTTCCCATATTGAGGCCATACCATAAATAAAGGTAATGTTCCAGAACCTGACAAAGAATCTTCATCGATAGCGATTTTAACTAATGGAACATGTTTAGCAGAAGTCAAATTAAGTTGGTTACCGAAAACCAGTAACAAAGATTCCACTATTCGTTCAGGAACTTGACCCATTCAAATAACTTGAATATCCTCTACCATTTGATGCTTTAAATTCTGAGCTAAAAATAAACATGCCGCACAATGTGTCTTATAATCAGATGATTCTACTAATGCATCTGCCAATTCCTTCGCTGCATTATTAAGATGCTGACCCGCTGCTATAATATGCAAAGAACAAGGTATGTGAATCTTTGACGACTGAGGTAAGGTCATCTGAATTTAAAGTACCTGAAGCTGCAAATGCAAGAAGCACTAACCTTCCAACGCAGTCAGTGTGTAATGTGTTGCCAAGTAAAGGAAAAAGGGGGAGAAGAAAAAAGCAGGATGAGCAGGTCACTGGAAAACTGGTTAAAACATCTCATGTTGAAAATGTTGTAGCAGATGACATAATTATTACTGATGTTTCAATTACAGAAGTATTTTTTTCTCCTTTGACTCTTAAAGATCAGCAAGCATTATGTGAACTTATGCTTCTTACAAATGATAACAGTGACTATGATGTCATAACACACTTTGGTCCCATTGCAGGTCCGTGTCAGGCAAAGAGTATCAAACCAGATGGTAACTGCTTTTTCAGGTCGTTGGCATATGCAATATGGAAGTTAGGACAAGCATTTGAAGATTCGCCGTGCAGTTGTCAAACACCTGAAAATGAATGTTTGAGAGATATGTGAGAAGTCAGTAGAGGACTACTTGACACAATCCCTTTTCACTGTTGTACAGCGGTTTCCTGTCTGCCAGTGGATTGCACTTTTTTCTCCGTATAAGCCGTTTTAATCTCTATCGTGTGTCTTTCTTTGCTGTTTATATTGCTCAATATAATTTAATCATCACAATAAATCTGATATTATCTGTCACATTAATCTGACATTGCTAGCTTTAATCTAAATCACTATCGCTTGCAAAACGTGTTAGCATTTCGCTAGCCTGTCTGCCTGCCATCAGCGCTTGCCGTCTTTTTTCTTTTGCACGCTCGTGCCTTTACGAGTCCATCAAACAACTGTGGTGAGTTGGATTAGTCAACATACACGGTAAGCCATGTCATCTCCTGTTATTGTCACTTGTACTGCCTGTCACATGTTTAGCATAGCCTTCTCTGTCAGCGGTGAAGATTACACATGTGATAAATGCAGGGAGATAGTCAGGCTGACGGAAAAGATTTCAGAATTAGAGACACGCATCCAGACTTTATTTGAGAGTAGTGAGAATGTAACAGCTTTAGACACTGATTTGGATGCGACTAGCTTAGTGAACTCTGTACATTGTTCGGTTCCGGCTGTAGAGCCCGTGCAGCAGGGCAACTGGGTGACGGTGAGACGGCATAGTCGCGGATCAAAAAACCACTCTTTCGTTCCGATTAGAACATCAAACAGGTTCTCCCCACTCAGTGATGCACCCACTGAGAATCCTGTTGAAAGTGCCCTAGTTATTGGCGATTCTATTACACGGAACGTGAAAGGCAGACCTGACCTGTTGAAAAAAGATGGTATTCATCCTTCCTGGGATGGTGCCGCTCTTCTCTCTAGTAATTTGGCACATAGTCTTAGAGCTAAACCTTGACTAACTGGGGCCCAGGTCAGGAAGCAGACGGACTGGCTTACCCGACCGCCTGCTAGCTGTCTCACGTCACAGAAGTCAGATAAATCCCAACACATAGAGACTCTTTCACCTAGATATTATCACATAGAGACTGTGTCTGTTCCACGAATTAGTAAATACAAAAAAACTCTCAAACTCATTTAAGGGTAAAAATTTAATTGATGTTCAACAAATAGAAAACCGATACAATAGAGATGAACAAATGATAAAGCTCGGGTTGCTGAATATTAGATCCCTTTCTGCGAGAGAGAGGCTATCGGCTGTGGCTGGATGTAACTGATCGGCGAGAGTTGCCGAGACGTGAAGTCGGACACTTTCTGCTTCCCAGAAACTTTCTGTTTGCAAACTTTAATCACAGATGTGAAATAAATGCAATATGTCAATACACAGATGTTTCAGAGACATTTTCATTCAATACTTTATGTACTGCTTAATACAGAATTTTACAGAATAAAGTTCAACATAAGCCTACACTATCAATAAAGTGGGGTCTATGTTTTTTTTTAATCAATTTTATTTTGATAAACATGACACAATATAACATTGTGACTACATGAAAAGGAGTTTTACTATTATAAAAAACAGATTTGCCTTTAAATGCAAATGAGATGGTGTTCCCTGCCTGTTCTTTCGAGAAGAGGTCGGAGCTTCAACAGCTCGTGCAACAACAGAACATGTCAGAAACTAGCGGTGTTCAGCTCGAACCGGACTCAGACAATAATGCCTACAGAGCCAGAGAATATCTGCTGCATGGAGATTGAACAGGTATAGTTTAGTTTAATTACGGTTACAACTTATGTTGCCATCTTGCTTTAATCCACTATTAGTACAAGACTGTTGTAGCGGACCCTGTCTGAATGATAGCCAAAACTTTACTGATGAGTTTTATTAAGTTTATTGTTCATCAGACAGAAGATGAAGCATCTGTTTTCACTCCAGAAAATCACTGTAAGAGCTGAATACACAGTACAAGAAGTGCGCATTAAAGTCCATAAACACTCTCTCCCTTGTATTATGATCAGCATACACAGCGAATTACACAAAAACACTCGTTACAACTAGCAGTAAACAAATATATACAGACCGTATGCCTTTTCAGGGGGTGAAACTGGTAAAACTGGCAACATTTATATCTGTAAAACAACTCAGATAAAGCATTATAAAGTGCGCGCTCTCCCTTTAATGACTGCCGTGACCAGTATCGCTCCAGAGACTATTAGCTGGATCACGAACAGTTGGTACTGATCCATCCTTGAGCTTTAACTTTTTAGCAAAACCTGCCTTGAATTGTCCCTCGTTCAGGCAATGCACCTGCATTGCTTACAAGACGTTGTCGCTACAGCTGCTCGAGTGCTGAGAAAATGGCGGACAGTGTACAACTGGCTGCTGCTTCTTGATTTTTATGGCGGTTGGCATACAACTTCAAGGTGCATTACCGCCACCTGCTGGTTAGGAGTGTGGATCAAGATCGCAACATACCTTTTCCAAATACCTCCTATATAGCCTACCTATATTCTTTCATCTAGATCAGTCCTTTTCAGATATAGCATTTAAAAAAATCAATACATTCATCATACAAGTTCTTTTGCAATATGTTTGTCAAGTCAAAATTAATCTTAATTCTTTTCAAATTAAAAACCAATATTCTCCTTTCATTTTTGTACTTTGGACATTTCAATATAACATGTTGCACAGTCTCTTCTTGATTACAACGTTCACATCCTCCTGTCTGGTGTTTCCCTGTTTTATTCAAGGTACTGTTAAGAGCTGTATGTCCAAATATAAGTCTAGATATAATTGATTCTTCCTTTCTATTTCTCCTTGTTATTCTACCTTTACCAACATTTCTTTGGATGTTATAAAGCCATCTTCCTGTTCTTTCTTCTTCCCATTGTTTCTGCCATCTATTTTTCACTTGTTGTTTAATTAAAAACTTCATCTCAGTCTTACTATAATTTACTTTCATGTCTATATCTGATTTTCCTGTGGCTTCCTTAGTACATTCATCTGCCAATTCATTTCCTTTCACTCCTATATGAGTTGGTATCCAACAGAAAGATACCTTTAAACCCATCATCTGAATCCTGTATAATGTCTTAAGGATCTCGACCAGTACATCAGATCTGCTCTCGGTATGACCACTTTCTACTGTCATTAATGATGAACTTGAGTCAGAACATATAAGTGCTCTCAATGGTCTATTTTCCTCAACCCACTGTAATGCCAGTAAGATTGCAATCATTTCTCCAGTGTATACTGATAGATTATCTGATATTCTTTTATTAACATTGAAATCTATTACTGTGAATGCCACGCCTACTCTGTTTTCTATATTTTTTCATGCATCTGAATAAATCAATACATAACTAAAATAATTACTTTGAATATACATCTGTACCATTCAAACATTACCACAGCTCTGTACAACAGTAGCTTAATATATTTCTGTCAATTTCTTCACGTTAAACCGAACTTTTATTTTGACGGGTTGCCGTGAAGACCTTTGAGTGTCTGTGTTCATGATATGACAGTTTTCTCAAATGAAACGATAAATGCTCATGAAGTGACTCTCAGAGCGGTAAATTGCTCATTTGGTAAGAAGGCTTACCAAAACACAGTTACTGGGTTGGCCTTTTTCACATTTTCTGGGTTGGTAGATGCACAGGGGTCCCGATTATAGCACTCAAACACAGAAAAAGTCAGATTTTTATGATATGTCCCCTTTAAAGAAGAAGAAAAAAACTATATGAGGGTGGATAAGAACCCGAAACCTTTGACACAAACAACCAATTCTACCACCAGACCACTAGGAAATTCAAATGGTAATAGCAGATCTATGTACTTATTAACTAACGTGAAGAATCTCAGTACTAACAATATATTTGACGCAAATATTATTTGCAAATAGTCCCAAAATGATTATTTCCCAACTAGAATTAGACCTAGAATTTAGTTCACTAAACTGATTCTTTATGCTTTATAAAAATAAAAAAATTGGTCCCCTCCCCCAACGTTCAAGACATGGTTACGACCTTGTTGGGAAGGTTACTTTGGAAATGTAATAGGTTACAGATTACAAGTTAACCTATTTAAAATGTAATAAGTAGTATAACTATTTTAATTACTTTATTAAAGTAATGTAACTGATTACATTTGAATACTTTTCTACATTTCTAACAAATATTTTCAACTGTTATATACTCAACCCTGATTCACAAATAGAAGTGCTAGCTAGCTAGCAGACTAGCTAATTTGTTATGAATGGAAATCATTAAATAAACTACTGTACATGTACTAGGCAATACAGAGCTAAAATATGCCTTGAATACATTAGTAGCATGGTGTGGCAAGTGAGAGTAGGCCATGTCTTTCCTACTTTAATGACTGCTTACTCAGGTTTGGCATTGAAACCTTCGATGACGATAGCATTTTAATAGTAGGCAAACATATTTTGCCTTGAACTGTTGTATTTGTGCCCTTTTCTGATTTCTGGATGAAATGATTGTTAAATTTCCAGCATTGGAACACATTATCACACGCCACGGCAACTCTCAGACAGGTTGTAGCCTATATAAAGCTTTCAGTGGCAATGTGGATTAATGTGATTGGCAGACGCTGCATATTCAGACAAGATAGCCAATCAAAAGCATCAGAATAGCATCGCTTCAGCCTTTAACATTTTCATAAGTACCTGTAATTTAATTACACATTTTTTCTCAGTAACTGTAACTGATTAGTTACATTTATTTTGTAATTCAATTACATAATGCCATTATATGTAACTAGTTTACCCCAACACTGCACGTAATATGCATGCGCATGACGTCAACATTTTCACAAAATGGCTTTTGTTGTTTGCACAGAGACGATAAACGGTATCGTTTTCATAAACTTGCACTTTGAAACCCGTTTTCAAAAGTTTGAGTTTTCAGGCCCCCAAAAACGTGGTGGTCGTGTAAATGAACAGCCAAAGCACATCAAAGGTTTTCTGTTTTTAGTTGAAAAATGTTGTCCTGTAAAGCCTGGGGTATCCACTTTGCAATTTCAGCAATGTTTTTGTTAAATACAAACTCTCACTGTACGAGTAGATCGCATGCAATGTAAAGCCAAAGCTCACGATATATGTGCTCACACTGTACGGTCCGATCATCAGGCTGCGACTTGACTGCTCACACTATACGTGAGAAATACGCAGGATAACTAGGTGAGCTCGTCTCGTGTGTTTCATTGGCCAGGCACTCTTGTGTTGTGTTTGGCTCGTGTTTTCATTAGCCGTGTGCTTTCATATTATGCTTTTGTCTTGTGCTGTGTAAATGTTTTCATCGGCCGCATGCTTTCATGACATGTTTTGTGTGAACACACGGCTTATGAGTGTTCTCATGGGCTGCATGTTCGTGTCTTGTTTTGCTTGAGCACATGGCTTGTGTTTTTGTCATGTTTGGTGTAGGGCTGTGCAATTAATCGCAAAACAATCGCAATTGGAGTACATGCGATTTCTAAACCGCATAAGGCTGCGATTTTATTTATTCATTTATTTATATTTTAATTCCGAATACTGCAACGTTCTTGTACGCATGTTTAAGATGTTAGCCAATCAGAGCTCACTCAGTTTACGACGAAGCTGAGCAGGAGTCGGGAGAACAGAATAGGCGAACCGGAGGAAAGAACATAAAATATGGATGCAGGCCAGAATAAAAATTATTTGGTGCCAAAAAGAAATTCAACATAAGTCGTTTGGGAGTATTTTGGATTCAAGTGTCACAGACCAAGGTAATTTGCAAGACCTGTGAAATTATTATTGCAACGAAACAGGACAATACTACAAACCTGTTTCAACACTTAAAATGGCGCCATAAAAAAAACTGTATGATCAATGCATGTTGACTAAGTCCATCAAAACACCTAAAAGCCAGCCTGAACCGACTGAACAAGCATCCATCGTTCAAGCATTTGCAAGCGGCACGCCTTATGAGAAAGGATCAAAACGGCACAAAGAAATTACCGACGCAATCACCTGTCATATATGCAAAGACATGGAGCCTGCGTACATCGTCAGTAAAGATGGCTTCCGAAGACTAATACAAACACTCGACAAAAGATACCAGCTGCCATCTCGCACTCATTTCACATGAGTTGCTATTCCCGAAATGTATGAGAAATGTAAGACGGGAGTTGAATACGAGCTTAAGCAGGTGAAATACTACGCCACGACCACAGGTATGTGGAGCCGTATATGAGTTTAACGGTCCATTATATTAATGACAACTTTGAAATAAAAAGTCGATGCTTGCAAACAGCATACTTTCCGGAAGATCACACTGGAGAAAATATGCGTTTAAAAGAAGCTTTAGCATCATGGGGACTTTGTGAAGAGCAACAAGTGTCTATCACCACAGACAATGGATCTAATGTAGTGAAGGCTGTCACTCTGAACAACTGGACACGATTGCAGTGCTTCGAACACAGACTGCATTTGGCAATTGGTAAGTTAGACTTTATACTTTATGTATTAAGAGTATTAGGACACTTTGTAGGGCATAATTTTGTATTATGTGGCTGTGCGAGTAAACCTCACTCCTCTGATCTCAAGAGACGCTCTAGAGGTCGCAGCCTTTAGCCTCCGAACCCGGGGTCGAGTCTCGCTTAGAGCGGCCGGTTCGAACAGGAGGGGTTACACAAAAAATGTAAAATATATAAATGTATTATAATGTTTTGTAGTAATGTACTGTAGTCTTTTTTAACTTGTACAATAGTTGGTAACACACAGGAGTAATTAACAGTAGCTAACAATGAACAATTTTGTTTTTCAGCATTTATTAAATCTTGTTAATGTTAGTTCATGTCAATAGTATGTAACAATACCAATACAGCATTTATTAATGTTAGTTCATGGTGCATTAACTAATGTTAACAGAGACAACGTTTGATTTTTTTAAATAATGTATTAGTAAATGCTAAAATGAACATGAACTAACATTAATAAATACTGTATTAGTATTGTTCATTGTTCATTTTAGCTAATGCATTAACTAATTGTTAACCAATAGCACCTTATTGTAAAATGTTACCCAATAGTTTTATATTTAAATGCAAATTCTTACAATATAACACATTTTCGTCATGTTTTGCTATTTATTTTTTTTTTTTTTAGAAAATGCAATCAAAGATGAACCTTGCATTTCCCGAGCCAACAGCTTGTGCAAAAACATTTTTCCCACAGTTGGAAAAAAAAAAAAAAAAAAAACCTTAGCCGAAGAACTTCAGCTTCCCCAACATGCCCTCATAACATCATGCCCGACAAGATGGGGTTCAATGCAACAAATGATAGACAGGGTTTTGGAGCAACAGAGGGCATTGTCTCAGGTCAAACCAGTTCTTCATCTGTTGAACACAAAGATACTTGCAGTGGAGGATAAAGATACTGACCTGACAAAGACTATAAAATCTAAAATTCTTAACTACATCAACAAACACTATGAGGATGAAACTACCCAAGAGCTTCTGGATATAGCAACATTTTTGGATCCAAGATTCAAAACCAGCTACACTGATGAGGATAAACTTCCAAACATTAAGGCCAGGGTCATGTCTGATATGGAAATGAGTTCACACAAGGTGAGTTAATTTATGTAAACTGGATGAAACCGTCATCTTTTAAGACAAGCACTCTTTTACATGGCTTTTTAATCTTCTCTTTCTGTTCTGTATGTCAAAGGATACATCTGAATCTGTGAGTAGCACAAGCAGAGAGAATCCTGACATCAGTCTACCTCCACCAGGCAAAAAAGCAAGGACGTCCTTAGGAAGCTTCTTCAAAACGACATCAGCCATGCCAGCGGCTCTGCAACTTGAAGCCATAGCCTGTGAGCTTCTCCATCCATTGACAGTGAGGAAGATCCTCTGAAATGGTGGAGACTCCATCAGATACATTTTCCAACAATGAGCAGGGTTGCACAAAAGTATCTCTGTATTCCTGCCACCAGCTCACCTTCAGAGAGAGCGTTTAGTACTGGGGGAAATGTGGTTCATGCTTAAAACCAGAAATGGTGGACATGCTGGGTTCTTGCAAATTTAATGTATTGTTATGACTGGAGGTTAGGTTAGTTAATCCTAATTTATTTTATGTTGTCTGTTTTAAAGACAGTTTATTACAGTTTTGTTTATCAAACTGTTAATACTATGTTATTTCATTGTGAAATGTTTTGTTATGCACTTCTTGTGCACTGAATACATTTAGAATGTAGCATGTTTGAAACAGCAAAAACAACTGGCAAAAATCACAAATAAAAAAAAATATTCGCAATATGATTATTTTGTCCATATTGCACAGCCCTAGTTTGGTGTGGGCACATGGCTTGTCATATACGTCATATACATAGAGCAAATTAAGAGCAATGAATATATATGCAGGAAACTAACATCCTATTAAACTTCTGTTTTGATGTAATAAGGAAAGGTCAATCAGACTTGTATATTATATCATAGTTGGTGTAACGGCTAGGACAGAGTGAATGGTCAAACCCATGATTTGTTGCTTCTTCACCGCGGTAAGAAAAAAAATCCCATACCGTCACAGTCCTAGTTTTGATCCTTTATAGGATTAGTTCACTTTAAAATGAAAATTAGCCCATGATTTACTCACCCTCAAGTCATCCTAGGTGTGTATGACACTCTTCTTTCAGACGAATACAGTCAGAGTTATATTAAAAATATCCCAGCTCTTCCAAGCTTTATAATGGCAGTGACGGGGCCCACGAGTCTGAAGTTCAAAAAGCACATACATTGATTATAAAAGTGCTCCACACGGCTCCGGGGGTTAATAAAGGCCTTCTGAAGCAAATCGATGGGTTTGTTTAAGAAAAATATCCATATTTAACACGCTATAAAGTAAAATATCTAGCTTCCACCAGACCGTCTTCATGTTCCCCCAATTGCGTATTAAAACACACACACAAACATAGAATAAATGTTACCAGTCATGATTGACTAGAAGAAATAGTGCTGTGGACAGTGTTGTCAGATTGGGTCAACGGTTTCCAGCCCAAAACCTCAACAAAACCCGCCCAAAACTTTAACTGCCAAAATGTGATACAATTACTTTTCTTAAATAATACATCCTTGATGACGTATTCAGCCTTCAAACGTTAATAAAATTCTAATAAAATTGACTGTTATTCCTTGTGAGGTGTAAAATACTGTAATTTCTTTCTTTCTTCGCAATCTAACAGTTACTTTTCTTAAATGAGACCACCTCGATAACGTGTTCAGCCTTCAAATGCGACCTCCAGAGGACGCAGCCTTCGATATGAGACGCATGCTGTGAATCTCTCACTTGTGGACCTTCTCTGAGAGGGCTTCCAGTATGAATGAAACAGAAATAACATGAGAGTGTTTAGCGCTCCATATTGCTCACATCGCATCATTATGGGTAAAAATAGAAAAATAATACTAAAGTACTTTGTAACGTAGTAACTTAAGTCGTTATTTTTCAGTACTTCTACTAAATTATTTCTTAAGTAGCAATACTTTTAATCTACTATTTTTATTATGGTTTTCAAACATCAAAAACAGACAACGAGACCCTTCATATAACAGAAATCTGTACAATATGGAAAATGAAACAAAAATAATATATAAAGCCAACCTTTGCTACAAAGTATAATCACAATAATTGCAGAAAGTGATTGTTACAGATCTGAAATAAATAAATAAATAAATAATTTGTCCTTCAGGCTCGACAAAAAAGTAAAAACTGGTTCCCACATTTTGTCAAATTTTGCAGAATTCCCGGAAATGGAGTATCTAATTCTGATATAAAAAATTTGATGACTAGTAATTTCCTGCAACTTAATTCAGAAAAAACTGAATTTTTAATTATTGGACAAAAAAACTCCACAAGTAGTAACCTAGAATACTGTCTAACACTCGATGGCTGCTCTGTCAAGTCCTCGTCGTCAGTTAGGAACCTGGGTGTGCTCTTTGATACCAATCTCTCATTTGAAAGCCACGTTTCTAGCATCTGTAAAACTGCATTCTTCCATCTTAAAAATATATCTAAATTACGGCACATGCTTTCAATGCAAAATGCTGAACAGTTAGTTCATGCGTTCATGACCTCAAGGCTAGATTATTGTAATGCTCTACTGGGTGGTTGCCCTGCTCGCTTAATAAATAAACTGCAGCTGGTCCAAAACGCAGCAGCTAGAGTTCTTACTAGAACCAGGAAGTATGACCATATTAGCCCGGTTCTGGCAACACTGCATTGGCTCCCTATTAAACATCGTATACATTTTAAAATCTTGCTGATTACTTACAAAGCACTAAATGGTTTAGCTCCCCAGTACTTGAGCGAGCTCTTAACGCATTATACTCCATCGCGTCTATTGCGATCTCAAAATTCTGGCCAGTTGATAATACCTAGAATATCAAAATCAACTGCAGGCGGTCGATCCTTTTCCTATTTAGCACCTAAACTCTGGAACAGTCTTCCTAGCATTGTTCGGGAAGCAGACACACTCTGTCAGTTTAAATCTAGACTAAAAACACATCTCTTTACTATGGCATACACATAAAACATTTTTAATTTATATTATTCAAATCAGTTAAATGATTGTTTTAGGCTGCATTAACTAGGTCAGCCGGAACCAGGAACACTTCCCATAACACCTGATGTACTCGTTACATCATAAGAAGAATGGCATCTACGCTAATGTTAGTCTCTCTGTTTATCCCGAGGTTTACTGCAGTCGGCCGGATCCAGATCAGATGGTGGACCTGCTCCTAGACACGACCATAACGCATCCCTGAAATGTCAGCAGAGACCGTGTCAACTAGACTCTCCCCTGTGAAGGCCTCCTTCCCTTCCCTTCCCCTCTATACAGATAAAAACACATATGCACACATACGTATTCAAACACGCTCGCCTATAGGCTGAACACGTAATGCTTGCGCTCATGTTGTCGCCGTTTTCATGGATTCACCTTTTTTGGGGTTTGTGCAGGGATGATGATGGTATAGTTTTAAAACTATTTCAAACCTATTTCATGGTTTGCGTTCTCAGGCCACCAAATGCTGTTGCCGTGATAACAGCACGAATCTTCGGTGTGTGAAGTATTTTAGAGTTGATCCTGCCACCTATTACTGCAGACCCGCCATACTCCACCACCTCGCAGTCATGTCAAGATAATTGCTAAAAATCGCCTTATGGCTTATTCTCCCGAAAATTTGACTAAATGGTCTTTTTTCTAAAAAAGATCCACTTTTACCCCAGCTTCATTCAAATATTTTTTGAAGGTCCACTGATCTGAGCAACTTAAATAAACCAAACCAAAATTAAATGATTATTTAACTTATACTATGTCTGACACATATCCATTGGCAACACAACTGGTATTGTAATAACAGTTCTTTTCAGCAGTTTCAGTCAATGTCTCTAATCATCAGGCAGACTTATTTTAGAAAGGGAAAAAAAAAAAAAAACCCGATCGATTGAGACAAATGGCTTAAGATGCGATCCCGTTCGGTGACGCCAAATGTAGACTTGGAATTAAACTCTTTCCCCGTTGTTGTTTTATTCACGGGACCGGACACCAGTTATTTTGCCAAGAGATCTCGTTTATTTAATATTTTTATCAGACATTTATCAGAGAGACAGTGAACCAAACAAAGGTCTTCATGCCAGCTTCTCTGGTCCTCTGGAAAAGGTTGGATTCTTGTATGCTGGAAAAACTACATTACCAGAGGAACATGTGGTGTCCATTAAAATGGAATGTATAAATGTATAACAAACCGTTAAGTCAACATATGCATTGAAACTTAGCAAAACTACACACACCACTCTCACACATGGGGCCTTATAGTCCACAGTCCTCTCCCCACACTCAATGCTAGCATACAATGATTACAAATTATTATGAACGCTAATAAAAAGTAATAATACAGATATTAACTGACTATGAATACTAATTGTGACAAGCAGAGTGGGCGAGAGGCAGGTGACGTTCATCTGCAATCACGCCACCGGCCTCGCGCCGCTCTCTCACGGCTCTCGCCCGCTCTGCTTGTCACACTAATAAAAAGTAATATTGAATAATAAAATTTAATCTACAAAAGTCTGATTACACTGTATTCAGCACAAACTCTGCTACAATAATATGTGAGAAGCATGTATGTAAAAGTTTGTAGTTTTGAGAAAATGACATTTATGCATGGTTTGTGAAAAACATTTTTTTTTTAAGTCAAACGATGTGAAAATCACTCTGGCCACTCATTCACATAAAACAATATATTGATTTAAAATTTGTAAGACATGTTTTGTGTCAGGAAGGCTTTATGTGGGGAGGCGTGAATCCTCGTGAATATTGATGTGTTTTACACCTGGAAGACAGACCCCTCCCTTAATGGCCCTATCAGATGAATGGGACTAGAACAAAGAATGTGAGGAGATTACAAGAATGGCTTTTTGATTGTTGTATTTTATTTACAACACAACAAAATCCAATTATTGTTACGAACCCTGCTTTCAAAGTGCTCATTAGGAAAGGGGGCAAGCAACATAAAGGGACACACGGGACAAAAAGGCAATTTAACTATTTATTGATACCATGCACTCACGTGTCACCGTAAAGGCAACTGGTGAAATGAATCAAAAACAACTCACTGGCACAAATACACTTAAAAACATCAAAAGAAACACAGAAAAAACACAGCTTGTCAGCTACCGGCTTGACATCAGGACGCACACAAAGCTCATTAGAACTCAGGACGGAGAATTTTAAGTTATTTTTGCCATTATCAGGAAAAAATGCAAGTGATCGCGAGCTGGTGCCTCAGCCAACCCCCAGAGGGTTAAAATAACTGTCAAATTCAGGGTCTTTCAGAAGAGGTCTGTTAAATCGCCATCTGGTAATGGATTTATTTGGATTAGTTCCATTCCATGTGGTACAGACATCGGCGTTGCGGTAAAGAGGGAAAATTAGGATTTAGCCTTTGTTAAAAGAGTGTTAGGGGGCAGAGTTGATCGTGGAGGCAGACTCACGTTTGAGTTGGCCGCTGTTCATTTAGTTGTTGCAACAGCACAACATTTGGTGTCTGGACTAGGAAATAAAGTGGTCAACGGAAATAAATCCATTATTTTGAAAAAAAAAAAAAAAAAAAGGCGACTCCTACAAGGGTAAGTTAATTCAACAAGAAATGTATTGTCAAATTAACTTGTCTTAATTTCATGTTTTTTTTGACTCAACAAATTGTTTTTTAAAGTATGTGGATGTTTCCCTGCAGCTATCCTCTCTGCTCTTGAGTCCTCACCTCATCTCAAGCTCTGTTAGCATGATCCCCAGTGGAAACCACATTATTTCCATCCCAATAAAGTGTGTTGGCACAGCAGTACACCAGTCTACCATTGGATTTTACTAATGTATCCTTCTTATCTTATCTTTTTTAAGTTCTGTACTAACGGTATAAAGAATATGAAGAATAAAAGATGATTGTGGAAAATTAAAAAGGGGTGTGACAAACGACTGGGCAGATGAGCGATAAGAAGAGATATTGGAGAAGTGAGACTTTAAAGGAATTGTGAGAGACTCGAAGGAGCAAACTACCATAGACATCCATCCTGCCAGTGAAGAGAGAGTCTGCGTGAAGATGTGGACGTTACCGCGTGTGACTTTGACACTGCTCATATTTGTGCAAGGTAAGATCTTAGTCTCAAGGACAGTGGCAAATTTTGTTTCTCTACCACTCTGTCATGTTCATGGAAGGTTCTGTTTTTAAGTTGAATATAAAGACTCCCTCCGTCTCAAGATGTAAGTGATTTTTCTGTGGAATATGCAAAAATGGGTAACATTTTACAATATGGTCCCATTAGTTAACATTAGTTAATAAAAATACAACTGTTCATTGTTGATTCTTTACAGCTCAAATCCATTAAATAATATTAACAGGCACTTTTGTTTTTAACTCTCATTTTTGAAAAAAGTTGCCAGCGGCAGCATTTTGATCATTTTCACAATTTTCATGGGCCCCAGAATATTTTATCGTATTAATAAAAATTTTTAAAAAAAAAAAAGAACAGAACCTCTGCTTTTAAACACAAAAAACTGTTTTATTCTATCTTCATGCATTCTTTTATCAACACTTGCATGTGGGCAAGTTTCATAAAAAAGCAACATTTAGAGCAAAAAGCTGAGAAAATCATGTTTTGTCAAAGACTACATCCAAATGTGATTCAGAGCGATGATCAAAACACAGATGGAGCAGATGGAGTCCATCAACACCCCAAAGCTTCACAGTCCTAGAGCTCGTCCTGGGGCGACATTTCATTCAGTAACATTTCATCTTTCTCTTTCTCACAGTTTGTGCTCATGGCCCTCGACACCCTCGTATTGTGGGTGGTGTTGATACAGTTCAAGGGGTGTGGCCGTGGATGGCTAGTTTGCACTTGCAGAACGGCAGCTGTTTTTGCGGGGGTTCCCTCATTAACAGTGAATGGGTGCTGTCGGCGGCTCACTGTTTCATAAGGTTAGAGACACACATACAATATACACAGATTTTGATTTTAAACCTGTCCTTTTGATTGTTGGAATGTTCTTGCAATATTGTTGTTTATTTTTCTTTACTTTTACCCAAAAGGTCAAAATTTACTATTAATGTGCAGAGACTACAAGTGCACTTGGGAGTTTGGGCACAGCAGTTAAAGAATGGCCAAGAAATTGTGAAGGGTGTTCATAGCATCCACACTCACAACGCCTATGGTAAAGACACCTTTAATAATGACATTGCTCTGCTGCACCTGTCCTCTTCAGTCAGCTTTACTTCCTATATTAGGCCAGTGTATCTGGCATCCATGAACAGTGTCATCCCTTCTGGCACCAGAAGCTGGATCATAGGCTGGGGAAAAACCATATCTAGACGTACGCATTCACATTTGACTAATTTACTCAGATAAAGACATCTACTCCTGATATCACAAATTGATGATTATTATGATGGTGTGTGTTTGTAGGCTTCTTCTGCACGTGTACAAAGGCTCTACCTTATCCTGAGACTCTGCAGCAGGCCAATGTCTTAGTGGTGGACAATAATCAGTGCTACAACCAGCTGAAGACGTATACAATAATCACTGAAAATATGATTTGTGCTGGCATTCCTAGTGGTGGTGTAGACACATACTTGGTACAACAACCAGATCTTCATTACTCATTACTGCACACACACACAGTCTTCCTGAATGTCTATTTAAAATCTTTAAACATCTAATACTTGATTTTTCAGTTTGTATTTCTGTTTAATGTTAAATAGCATAAAAAAGCAAAACCAGTGACTGAAAAACACGATCTCTCTCTCTGTCTGCAGGGGGACTCTGGAGGTCCATTGGTGAATCTGGACTGTTCACAACAGTGGGTTCAGTCTGGTATCACCAGCTTCGGTTGTGGCTGCGCTAAACCCAACAGACCTGGTGTGTACACCCGCGTCTCACAGTAGGAGCAATGGATTACAACCACTATCCAGATCCATTCAACCCAGAACCTCTCAACCACATTTGTCCCTTTAAACCTCCCATGCCCTTCTGTCGGTAAGTAAGATTCTTTCTCTCACTTATACATCATTAACATGAGTATTTACTAAATGCTATTTCTGCTGCTTATGTGGGTCCTAACACACATTCTTCAGTCACACACCACAATTTGCAATTCTTAGGCCCAATACAAAACTGTCATCAGGGTGTGGGTGTCATCCCCTCTCAAAACTCACTCCCAGGCCTGGGACAAAAAGTCTAGTTGTCCCTCCCCTATTTAGGGGTCCTGCACACACATATTAAAACCTTAAAATAACATTGTAAATGAACATTTATGAATAGCTTGTTCATCTAATCCTGTCAATCATAACACAAGGCTATAGAAATGGCTTCTTATCAAATCTCACTCCTGTGACAATTCTTCTGGCCTCCGTTCACCAACCCAACTCCACCTTCATACTGTAAATATCACCGATAAGAGTCAGAGACATGGGTCATCGTACAAAAAGAAACTCCTTATTGACAAAACCAAAAAAAAAAAAAAAAAGTTAATAAAGGGTTAATTTAAGACAAAGTCAAGGCCGGGGACTATAGTGTCTCTTGAGATCAGAGGAGTGAGGTTTACTCGCACAGCCACTACTAGCTGGCCTCTGTTATACCAACAAAATATAGATATGAAAAAAGAAAAAAAGATGACAATTTTATAAACAAAACAAGTCTAATGCAACTGAAAGCAAATTAGTTCAAAACATAATAAACAATTCAAACTTTAGGAAAAACAATCTTATGCAACTGAAGCAAGCACGTAGAAACAAAACTAAAGAATCCCACAAAATGATAATTAGAATGAAAGAAAAGCAATAAACGATTCAGGCTTTAGAAACAATCTTAAAAATCGAATAAGAAAACAATTATGAACAAAACAAAAGGAACTAGAAACAACAATATAAGCAGCCAAAGAAAAAAACAAAAAGAATGAACTGAAAGTTGAAAACAGAACAGCACTGCGGCCGTGAATGAACGCGTTAATGTTTTATCAAGAGACAACAGAACCGTGTGGTTCCCTGGCGAGGACCAAAGCAGAGAAACAACAGCAATCCAGCAACGGCGTCAGGTTTTTCACAGAAAGCGGAGTAGGTTATGCGGCGGAACCAGCACTTACAGAACGCGTACCTCGTATGACTAACGATGTTAACAGCGCATTCTCCCTACCTAAACAGCAGTAGACGACACAGCAGCAAGCTCGTGCAGTAGACAGAAGCAAGCTCTCCAAACAACTCCACGTCTCTAAAACATGCAGTAGACAGAACGCACTTCTCGTAGCTGAAAACATGTTATGACCGACAAAACTAGCAGCGGATTCTCCTTACCGTCTCGGGTACTCTCATCCGGTTTCCGGTAACGACGCAGCAGTTCACTAAAAGTGACGCATACCAGGCAGCACACACATTCCTGTTTTATAGCCCAGGGTCGGAGATCATAGGCTAAACCGGCAAATAACAATGACGAAAGCAGAATCACCCCTTCTGCCACATATACATACCATAATTGTTAGGTAGATACTTTTGTGTTTAGTCTTTTTGAATTACAGATTAGGAAGGAGCTTGTAGTGAAAAATTCATGATCAGATGCTGTAAATATCAACAATGAGCCATTGTATCCATGAAACGCAATGCCTATGAGCAGACAGAATAGCCTTACGCTAAGAATTAAAGTGTTCATTTTCTTGATAGGGCAAAGCAGAAATGCTGGTTGACTGGGAGCCCTGTCCTGTATGGTGTGTATTCTTTTGTTTTCTTCTTTATCAATTAATGCATGCAATATTAATTTACTTTAACTTTGTTAATATATATATATATTTGGCTACAATAATTTATTATTAATCCCTTTTGTTTACAAACTGTAGATGGTAAATGAAATGTAATGATGTGTGCTTTGTTTATTGGAAACACCCATCAAGTACGAGTAACAGAAAAAAGGACAAGGAGTGGGCCTATTCCTGGCAGCCAAAGGATTCTCTCCAAATGAATGAAAATAAATAAAATATATGTTCTGAACTCTATTTTGGTTTCTGCATATTTATTACATTGTATCTGTGCTGCATTTAAGTCACTTCTCATCTTTCTGTAGTGGTGAAAATCTCCAATAAATGTGACATATGGAGTTTAATCTCAGGTAGGCTTAAATATAAATGTACAATTCCATTTCCTTGTTAGATGTTTTTCATAAACATGAAAATGATATTGCATGATTATACATTGCACTATATGTTATATTACAGCTGACATATAACTTGATTTCATGTTCTGTTGTCTGTGTTTTTCAAGTTAACTTAACCTCACAGTCCACTGTTAAGAAATACAGCGTTATGGCTTGTTTGACAATTATTAGGTTTGAATATGAACAAGACTGACCATCTTCATGCTCACTCATTACATCATCTCTTTTACATTCTCTCTCTCACTCTCCTTTTCATATCATGCATTTGTCTACACCTTTCAAATAATGACATCTCCATGTGGTCTAATTGCCAAAGACCATAAAGTTTCAACTTGTTATGCATCTTGTCAGTAAATTAGTTTGATCACTCTTTAAGCCTTTAGTGACTAATTAAGCAATAAATAAGCATTTGGTGTATTTTCAGACCACAAAATTAATGTCTGCATTGCCAGGTAAAATGAATAAAAGAACCCACAGTGGCAGTTAGGTCACGACGCAAAACAACCATTTTCACATCTTACTAACAGCACATGGCTCCATTACTAACAGGCCTACGCCATTTTAGAACTAATAACGGAAAATCGACTATTTTATTGATAAAGTTGCTTGCGCTTAAATGGCTCGTTGTGGGAGAAAGACAGAATGTGTTGTCCACATCAGTGGATTTTCAAACTCATGTCAACTTATAGTCAATAATAATACTAATAATTCTTTCCTAAATTATAAAAGTAGCTATAGCTTTTTACATGTAAAGACCCACTACTGTGAGTAAAATACTAAGCATCATATTATAATGCCGTTCAAAATGTTTAGAACAGTATGATTTTTAATGTTTTTAAAACAAGTTATTCTGCTCTCCAAGGCTGCATATTTGATCCAAAATACAGCTAAAACAGTACAATTGTGAAATATTTTTACAATTTAAAATAACTGTTTTCTATTTTAATATATATTAAAATATAATTTATTCCTGCGTTGGCAGTCTGAATTTTTAGCATCATATATAATGCTGTCATGATCCCACCCTGTGTTCCTCTGTCACATATTCCCTGTGTGGATTCCTGGACTATTATGTTGAAGTGTTTCCTGTTTCTTGTGCTATGTTTTGTAGTTCTTTGTAGTTTTTCATGTTGATTAGTTTCCCCAGGTGTTTCCCATTTACCACACCCCTTGTTATCCTGTAGCTAGTCTTCCCTGTGTATATATAGTGCTTGTGTTTCTCTGGTGTTTGGTCAGTTGTTGTGTCTAAGCTGTAACTTGTTACTGTCCTGAGTTTCCCAGTCTGTTCTGGCTACCCTATGTTTGTGTATCTTGTGGATTACTACTATTAAGTTATACTGCACATGGATCTTCTCTGTTTGGAAGCCCGTTTCTGCCACAATTGGGTAAAAAAATATAATTCTTTAAGTCATAATAATGAGAAACTTTCTCATAATAATGACTCAACAACTCGTAATAATGAGAAACTTTCTCGTAATAATGACTCAACATCTCGTAATAATGAGAAACTTTCTCATAATAATGACTCAACATCTCGTAATAATGACTCAACATCTCGTAATAATGAGAAACTTTCTCGTAATAATGACTCAACATCTCGTAATAATGAGAAACTTTCTCATAATAATGACTCAACATCTCGTAATAATGAGAAACTTTCTCGTAATAATGACTCAACATCTCATAATAATGACTCAACATCTCGTAATAATGAGAAACTTTCTCGTAATAATGACTCAACATCTCGTAATAATGAGAAACTTTCTCATAATAATGACTCAACATCTCGTAATAATGACTCAACATCTCGTAATAATGAGAAACTTTCTCGTAATAATGACTCAACATCTCGTAATAATGAGAAACTTTCTCATAATAATGACTCAACATCTCGTAATAATGAGAAACTTTCTCGTAATAATGACTCATCTCGTAATAATGAGAAACTTTCTCGTAATAATGACTCAACATCTCGTAATAATGACTCAACATCTCGTAATAATGAGAAACTTTCTCGTAATAATGACTCAACATCTCGTAATAATGAGAAACTTTCTCATAATAATGACTCAACATCTCATAATAATGAGAAACTTTTTCATAATAATGACTCAACATCTCGTAATAATGAGAAACTTTCTCGTAATAATGACTCAACATCTCGTAATAATGAGAAACTTTTTCATAATAATGACTCAACAACTCGCAATAATGAGAAACTTTCTCGTAATAATGACTCAACATCTCGTAATAATGAGAAACTTTCTCGTAATAATGACTCAACATCTCGTAATAATGAGAAACTTTCTCGTAATAATGACTCAACATCTCGTAATAATGAGAAACTTTCTCGTAATAATGACTCAACATCTCGTAATAATGAGAAACTTTTTCATAATAATGACTCAACAACTCGCAATAATGAGAAACTTTCTCGTAATAATGACTCAACATCTCGTAATAATGAGAAACTTTCTCGTAATAATGACTCAACATCTCGTAATAATGAGAAACTTTCTCGTAATAATGACTCAACATCTCGTAATAATGAGAAACTTTCTCGTAATAATGACTCAACATCTCGTAATAATGACTCAACATCTCGTAATAATGAGAAACTTTCTCGTAATAATGACTCAACATCTTGTAATAATGACTCAACATCTCGTAATAATGAGAAACTTTCTCGTAATAATGACTCAACATCTCGTAATAATGAGAAACTTTCTCGTAATAATGACTCAACATCTCGTAATAATGACTCAACATCTCGTAATAATGAGAAACTTTTTCGTAATAATGACAACATCTCGTAATAATGAGAAACTTTCTCGTAATAATGACTCAACATCTCGTAATAATGACTCAACATCTCGTAATAATGAGAAACTTTCTCGTAATAATGACTTATCTCGTAATAATGAGAAACTTTCTCGTAATAATGACTCAACATCTCGTAATAATGACTCAACATCTCGTAATAATGAGAAACTTTCTCGTAATAATGACTCAACATCTCGTAATAATGAGAAACGTCTCAGTTACGTATGTAACCCTCGTTCCCTGAAGGAGGGAACGGAGACGTACGTCGGACGTCACCGACGAATTGGGATCACTTCTGGGAGCCCCTATCAGCTTCGAGTGTATAGAGAACGGGCCAATGGCCATTGGCGTGCGAGATTTGCATCTCGCGCTCCGCCCCGCATCGCGGGTATAAAGCGGAAGCGGATGCAACGCACATTTGTTTTTCACTGAGGAGCCGAACTAGTGACTCGGCCGCTGCAGTGATGGTACAGCAACTGTGGCGATGGGACGTACGTCTCCGTTCCCTCCTTCAGGGAACGAGGGTTACATACGTAACCGAGACGTTCCCTTTCAGTCGGTCACGTTCGACGTACGTCGGACGTCACCGACGAATTGGGATCCCTATGGAAAACGCCACAGTTACTACCACTTCCAGCGCCCAGCGAAAGCCCCTCAGACCCCCGTCTGTTCTGGGCGGGGAACTTACGCAGGGAGAGTCACTGCTGCTGTTCCGCAAGACCCACTCAGCAGAGTATTGGATAACGCTGGGAAAGCGTGCCCCGGGGGCCGCTGCGGAAGCCACATCCAACCCGTAGGGAGGTATCGTGGAATATACATGTATGGACTGGCCGTGGGCAGTACAACATACGGAAGTCCCAGGGGTGGCCCCGGCCAATGCAGGCGGGAGACTACACCGCACAGAGACGGCAGAGCGAGCTCTGCCAAGGGAAAGACACGGGCTCGCCGTAGGGAGCCGTACCGTGGAAGAATACATATATGGGACCGCCGTAGGGGTCACAACATATGGATACCCAGCCTAACACAAGTTCCACCAATGCATACGAGTGTTAGACCTGGCGTCGGACCCTCCGCCACGTCTGACTGCCACGGGTTGCGGAGGACTCAACAGGGTTCGCCGTGCTGGGGAACTCGACTGGAGCATATCAGCGCACGTATCCGGTCCATGAGGAGGGGAATGGCGCAGCAAGCCGACACTAGAACGGGCCCTTCGGTGTTACTGGCTATTTGAAGCGAGCACACGGGAAGAAACCGGCTCTACACGGAGGCTATAGAATCTAGCGAACGTGTTAGGTGTCGCCCAGCCCGCAGCTCTACATATATCTGTCAGCGAGGCGCCGTGCGCCAGCGCCCAGGAAGAGGCCACACTCCTAGTGGAGTGGGCCCTCCACCCAAGCGGGCAGGGCACGCCTTGGGTTTCATACGCCAAGGCGATGGCATCCACTATCCAGTGAGCCATCCTCTGCTTGGAGACAGCCTTTCCCTTCTGCTGGCCTCCGTAACAGATGAAGAGCTGTTCTGAGGTCCTGAAGCTTTGCGTTCTGTCCACGTAAGTCCGCAGAGCGCGAACGGGACAGAGAAAAGCCAGGGCTGGGTCTGCCTCCTCCGAAGGCAGCGCTTGCAGGTTCACCACCTGGTCCCGAAAGGGAGTGGTGGGAACCTTGGGCACATATCCGGGCCGGGGTCTCAGGATTACATGAGAGTTACCCGCCCCGAATTCCAGGCACGATTCGTCGACCGAAAATGCCTGCAGGTCCCCTACCCTCTTGATGGAAGCCAATGCAGTCAGGAGTACTGTCTTCCAAGACAGGATTTTTAACTCTGCTGACTGCAAAGGCTCAAAGGGAGCCCTCTGTAATGCGGTTAGCACCAGGGGCAAATCCCAAGAGGGTATAGAGTGAGGGCGAGGCGGATTTAATCTCCTCGCCCCCCTCAGGAACCTGACGACCAGATCGTGCTTTCCTAGGGACTTACCTTCGACCATGCTGTGATTTGCGGCGATAGCGGCAACATACACTTTGAGGGTGGAGGGAGACAGCCTTCGCTCCAACCCTTCTTGCAGGAAGGAAAGCATCGAGCCGATCGAACATCTTCGGGGGTCTTCTCGTCGAGAAGAACACCACTCGACGAACAGGTTCCACTTCAACGCGTAGAGGCGCCTCGTAGAGGGGGCTCTGGCGGAAGTGATGGTGTCTACCACAGTCTGTGGTAGGCCACCTAGAACCTCCGCGTCCCGTCCAGGGACCAGACATGGAGTTTCCAGAGGTCCGGACGCGGGTGCCACAGGGTGCCCCGTCTCTGAGTCAGGAGGTCCTTCCTCAGAGGAATGGGCCAAGGAGGTGCTGTCGCGAGGAGCACTAGTTCCGGGAACCAGGTCCGGTTGGGCCAGTATGGTGCAACTAGCAAGACCTGCTCCTCGTCCTCCCTGACCTTGCACAGTGTCTGCGCAAGAAGGCTCACTGGGGGAAACGCATATTTGCGTAGGCCCCGGGGCCAGCTGTGTGCCAGCGCATCCGAGCCGAGGGTCCCCCCGGTCAGGGAATAGAACAACTGGCAGTGAGACGTGTCCGGGGCGGCAAACAGGTCTACCTGTGCGGTCCCGAAGCGACTCCAGATCAGCTGGACCACCTGGGGATGGAGTCTCCACTCTCCTGGGAGCACTTGCTGTCTTGAGAGCTCGTCGGCTGCACGATTGAGCAGGCCCGGGATATGAATGGCACGAAGCGATCTCAGATGCTTCTGACTCCAGAGGAGGAGATGGCGGGCGAGTTGTGACATGCGGCGGGAGCGTAGACCACCCTGTTTGTTGATGTACGCAACGGCCGCAGTGTTGTCCGTACGGACCAGAACGTGCTTGCCTCGTAGCGGCCCTTTGAGGCGGCCCAGCGCAAGACGAACTGCTAACAACTCGAGGCAATTGATATGCCATTGCAGTTGAGGCCCCGTCCACAGACCCGAAACTGCAAGCCCGTTGTACGTGGCCCCCCAGCCGGTGGATGAGGCATCCGTGGAGACCACAGCATGCCTGGACACTTGTTCTAGGGGAACTCCTGCCCGTAGGAACGAAGGGTCCAACCACGGACTGAAGGTTTGGCGACACTTCGGTGTTACTGAGACACGGAATGAGCCGCTCTGCCACGCCCATCTCGGGACTCGGTCGTGTAGCCAGTGTTGAAGCGGCCTCATATGAAGCAATCCGAGCGGCGTCACTGCGGCTGCGGATGCCATATGCCCCAGGAGCCTCTGAAAATGTTTCAGTGGTACCGCTGTCCTGCATTTGAACGAATTCAAGCAGTTCAACACCGACTGGACGCGCTGCTCTGTGAGTCGCGCTGTCAGATTGACCGAGTCCAACTCCATACCGAGAAAAGAGATCCTCTGCACGGGGCAGAGTTTGCTCTTTTCCCAGTTGACCTGAAGTCCCAACAGGCTGAGGTGACTGAGCACCATGTCCCTGTGTTCGCACAACTGCGCCTTCGACTGAGCCAGAATCAGCCAGTCGTCGAGGTAGTTGAGAATGCGAACACCACGCTCTCTCATGGGAGCAATGGCCGCCTCCGCGACCTTCGTGAAGACGCGGGGCGACAGGGACAGCCCGAAGGGTAGGACTCTGTACTGATATGCCCGTCCCTCGAACGCAAAACATAGGAACGGTCTGTGTCGAGGGAGAATCGAGACATGAAAGTACGCGTCCTTCAGGTCGATCGCTGCAAACCAATCTTGGGGACGGATGCACCTGAAGATGCGTTTCTGCGTTAGCATTCTGAACGGCAGCCTGTGAAGGGACCGATTCAAGAACCGCAGGTCCAAGATTGGCCGTAACCCGCCGCCTTTCTTGGGTACAATGAAGTACGGGCTGTAGAAGCCTGTCTTCATATCGGCTGGAGGGACCGGCTCTATCGCGTCCTTCGCCAGTAGGACTGCGATCTCCGCCCGTAGCACGGGGGCGTCCTCCTTCGACACGGTGAAGTGAACGCCCCTGAACTTGGGGGGCCGCCGAGCGAACTGAATCGCATAGCCGAGTCTGATAGTACGGATGAGCCAGCGGGACGGGCTGGGGAGCGCTAGCCAGGCTCCCAGCGACCGAACCAGCGGGACCAACAGACGTACCCGCAGCGGGGCAGCGCAGCGGAGTGCAGGGACCCGACTCGGACGGCATCGCGGCCCGAAGTGGGGTCTGAGTGCGCAATGCAACACTTACCTGCTTCCGCTGAGGGGGTGCACGGGTGTGCGGAGGCCTCTTGTGTGCGTCCTGGACACAGCCAGCACCCCCTGCTGGCGATAAGAGAGGCACCGGAGGGTGACAAGGCATGGGAGCGTCGTACACCGCCAAGCGCGCTCTCTTGGCACCCAGAGATTTTAGAAACAGCTCTTTTTTTGAAGTTTTGGGTACCACTGGCCCGAAGGCCAGTGGCGGAACAGAAACAAAACAAGAACATAGAATTCTCTCCCGGCCCTCCAGCGGGAGAAGGAGCGGTGCTGTCACCACCTCCTGAAGAGCTGTCTCCTCCATCTCTGGGTGGCCCGTCTCAGGGTCTCTTACGACGGCGCTTGCCACCTGGCTTGGCAGCGGCCTGAGCGGGCTGGACGGCCTTCCCGCGGCCGGCTCCACGCCGTTGCCCTGGTGGAGGCTGCTGCTGGGCTGGGGCGACGAGCAGGCGGAGGAGCTGCGGCCGGCGGCTGGGCAGCAGCTGGCCGCCGGGGCAGGATGTGTTTGATGGCCTCCGTCTGCTTCTGGACAGTCGAGAACTGCTGGGCAAAGCTCTCGACCGCATCGCCGAACAGCCCAACCTGGGAAATGGGGGAGTCCAGGAACCGATACTTATCAGTCTCCCTCATATCGGCCAGGTTGAGCCAGAGATGTCGCTCCTGGACCACAAGAGTGGACATCGCCTGACCAATGGAACGGGCGGTGACTTTCGTCGCCCGGAGGGCGAGGTCCGTCGCCGTCCGGAGCTCCCGGAGGAGCTCTGGGTCAGGTCTACCCTCGTGCATGTCCATGAGTGCCTGGGCCTGGTGCACCTGGAGCAACGCCATGGCATGCAAGGCGGACGCAGCCTGTCCACAAGCCTTGTAAGCCTTCCCAGTTAGACTGGAGGAGAACTTACAGGCCTTGGATGGGTGGCGTGGGTCTCCGCGCCAGGTGGAAGCGGACGCCGGACACAGTTGCATCGCAACCGCCCGTTCCACCGGCGGGATCCCCACGTACCCCTTGGCTGGCCCGCCGTCGAGAGTAGTGAGGAGGGAGGAGCCACTCGGCCGGTTTCTGGCAGAAAAAGGTGCCGTCCACGACCTCGTGAGCTCCTCATGCACTTCCGGGAAGAAGGGCACCGGGGCGGGACGCTGAGAACCAGCGCGAGCCGCCCCGAGAAACCAATCATCCAGCCTAGAAGGCTCGGGACACGGTGGAGGGTTCCACACGAGCCCGACCTTTTCGGCGGCCCGGGAAAGCATAGCCGTCAGCTCGGGGTCCGTCTCGGACAACGCCACTCTCCCAGAGGGAGGCAACGCAGCCGGGTCTTCATCCCCCGAGGACTGAAACTCCCCCTCCGATGCAGCGATCGACATCCTATCCTCTGCTGGAGCTCCAAAGGTCACCGTTGGACCACCTCGAGAGGGGCCAGCGACTTCCTCCGGAAGCTCAACCGGCTGCGGCACTACAGAGGGTTTAGGGGCCCACGGAGGCTGGCTCGGCGGGTGTGCCCTAAACGTGATCCTCAGGTCACCCTGGCTATTCGCCGAAGTAGGTCTATCCTGCTGGGCAGGGATAGCACTAGATCGGGGCATAGGTAAGGGGACTCCACCCTCCCGAAGGTAGGCGAGTCTCGACCTTAGCGCCGAGATAGTCATGTTCCCGCAATGGGAACACGAGCTATCCACAAACGCTGCCTCGGCATGTTGAATACCCAGACATGTCAGGCAGCGATTGTGACCGTCAGCTGGTGACAGGGAACGACCGCATCCAGAAACGCACGGGTGGAATGACATCTTGAAAAAGACGCAATTTCACACCCGTGTTGCTCTTTTAGAAGAAGCTCTTAACGTGCTGAAGCACCCAGGAACAACCGCGGCAAACACAGGGGATAGTGCAGCCTGTGTTTGCACTCACCGTGGAACGCCCCCACCGAACCAACCGGGATGCTGTAAAAACAGCAGTTTGTTTCACCGATTTCGGTGAGCTCGCGGTTGTCACCTTCTCCCCAGCACAAAAGCCTCCTCTCTCGCTCTCTCTCTTTCTCTCTGCTGAACAGGAAGTCTTTCATGAGCTTGTTTGGCTCCGAAGTGAATGACAAATGTGCGCTGCATCCACTTCCGCTTTATACCCACGATGCGGGGCGGAGCGCGAGATGCAAATCTCGCACGCCAATGGCCATTGGCCCGTTCTCTATACACTCGAAGCTGATAGGGGCTCCCAGAAGTGATCCCAATTCGTCGGTGACGTCCGACGTACGTCGAACGTGACCGACTGAAAGGGAACTTTCTCGTAATAATGACTCAACATCTCGTAATAATGAGAAACTTTCTCATAATAATGACTTAGCATCTCGCAATAATGAGAAACTTTCTCGTAATAATGACTCATCTCGTAATAATGAGAAACTTTCTCGTAATAATGACTCAACATCTCGTAATAATGACTCAACATCTCGTAATAATGAGAAACTTTCTCGTAATAATGACTCAACATCTCATAATAATGAGAAACTTTCTCATAATAATGACTTAGCATCTCGTAATAATGAGAAACTTTCTCGTAATAATGACTCAACATCTCGTAATAATGAGAAACTTTCTCGTAATAATGACTTAACATCTCGTAATAATGAGAAACTTTCTCGTAATAATGACTCAACATCTTGTAATAATGACTCAACATCTCGTAATAATGAGAAACTTTCTCGTAATAATGACTCAACATCTCGTAATAATGACTCAACATCTCGTAATAATAAGAAACTTTTTCGTAATAATGACTCAACATCTCCTAATAATGAGAAACTTTCTCGTAATAATGACTCAACATCTCGTAATAATGACTCAACATCTCGTAATAATGAGAAACTTTCTCGTAATAATGACTTAACATCTCGTAATAATGAGAAACTTTCTCGTAATAATGACTCAACATCTCATAATAATGACTCAACATCTCGTAATAATGAGAAACTTTCTCGTAATAATGACTCAACATCTCGTAATAATGACTCAACATCTCGTAATAAGAAACTTTTTCGTAATAATGACTCAACATCTCGTAATAATGAGAAACTTTCTCATAATAATGACTCAACATCTCGTAATAATGAGAAACTTTCTCATAATAATGACTTAGCATCTCGTAATAATGAGAAACTTTCTCGTAATAATGACTCATCTCGTAATAATGAGAAACTTTCTCGTAATAATGACTCAACATCTCGTAATAATGACTCAACATCTCGTAATAATGAGAAACTTTCTCGTAATAATGACTCAACATCTCATAATAATGAGAAACTTTCTCGTAATAATGACTTAACATCTCGTAATAATGAGAAACTTTCTCGAAACGTTCTCATTATTACGAGATGTTAAGTCATTATTACAATAAAGTTTCTCATTATTACGAGATGTTAAGTCATTATTATGAGAAAGTTTCTCATTATTACGAGATGTTGTCATTATTACGAGAAAGTTTCTCATTATTACGAGATGTTGAGTCATTATTATGAGAAAGTTTCTCATTATTACGAGATGTTAAATCATTATTATGAGAAAGTTTCTCATTATTACGAGATGTTGTCATTATTACGAGAAAGTTTCTCATTATTACGAGATGTTGAGTCATTATTATGAGAAAGTTTCTCATTATTACGAGATGTTAAATCATTATTATGAGAAAGTTTCTCATTATTACGAGATGTTAAGTCATTATTATGAGAAAGTTTCTCATTATTACGAGATGTTGTCATTATTACGAGAAAGTTTCTCATTATTACGAGATGTTGAGTCATTATTATGAGAAAGTTTCTCATTATTACGAGATGTTAAATCATTATTATGAGAAAGTTTCTCATTATTACGAGATGTTGTCATAATTACGAGAAAGTTTCTCATTATTACGAGATGTTGAGTCATTATTACGAGAAAGTTTCTCATTATTACGAGATGTTAAGTCATTATTATGAGAAAGTTTCTCATTATTACGAGATGTTAAATCATTATTACGAGAAAGTTTCTCATTATTACGAGATGTTGAGTCATTATTACGAGAAAGTATCTCATTATTACGAGATGTTGTCATTATTACGAGAAAGTTTCTCATTATTACGAGATGTTAAGTCATTATTATGAGAAAGTTTCTCATTATTACGAGATGTTAAATCATTATTATGAGAAAGTTTCTCATTATTACGAGATGTTGTCATTATTACGAGAAAGTTTCTCATTATTACGAGATGTTAAATCATTATTACGAGAAAGTTTCTCATTATTACGAGATGTTGAGTCATTATTACGAGAAAGTTTCTCATTATTATGACTTAAAGAATTATATTTTTTTACTCAATTGTGGCAGAAACGGGCTTCCATTCCTAGGCCTGCTTCTTTGCCTGTCTCAATTGTTACAACTCCAGTCTTCAGTGTCACATGAACCTTCAGAAATCATTGCTGATTTGCTGCTCAGGAAACAGTTGAAAAGTTGTGTACAATTTTTTAAATTTTTTTATTCAAGCAACATGAAATATACATTTTTGTACAAATGCAAGTATTAAAAATTACACTAATAGCGAAAAACAAAATTGTAGGAAAAGAGCCAAACCTGGATTGTTTTTCTAATTTCCAACACTTGTTTTCCACTGGCTCAATGTGTGATTTTACTGGTAGGCAATAGTAATTATTTTTATTTCCATTTGTGAATTATGGTTAATATGATGATAATTATCTATATTTTATTGAAGGTAAGGGATGAAATGTAAAAGATGAAACCTGAAAAACGTTCACATTAGCCATTTTTCAAGCGAACCGTGACGTTTTGAATTAAACTGCCATTGTGAAATCCCTCTAAACATGCGTTATCGTTTTCAAATACCTCTGTTTTCACAGTCCACATTATGATGCGAAAACTGATTTGGAGAATGTGTAACAGGTTTTATTACTTGATATTTAGTTCTTCACTTTTATGGACCAATTAAGAAATCAGAATATCACTGTTTGACTACAGAGGTAGAGGGTAACTGCTGAGGGATGACAGGAGATCACTATTAAGGTAAGTGTGTAGAATATTTATAAATGTTCTTTTAACTGCAGGTCTTTCCCTTTGTAAAAGAAAACACTTAAAATAAAATAAAAGAAATAAACTATTTACAGTAAATTACATCAATACAATGAAACCTGACCTTACAGCCCTTTCACTGAGAACCAGTTTTCTGTGGTTTCCATTCGTTAGGATACATCACCTGTAAAAAAATAAAAGATTATGAATGAATCTTACTCTGAATTTAAACCATTGTATTGAGAAGAATGAAAATAGAAAAAGAAACAGACCAGGAGCGTCCAGTGGTTATTCTCATTTACTGACCCTATAAGCACATCATATGCCTCTGGATCCATCGACAGTAGAGATGCATGAAATATTGTGACAGTTCACCAGTTCTCCAATAACATGAATTTTTTTGTTTGTTTACCTTTTCCATTGAACAAGCACTGCCTTTCCAAATGCGTTCTGCCTGAAATAAATCAATTACATATGCCTTGCCTGCGTAGTTTTTAGTAGTAGTGGCAAGTTCGGATCATTTTACGGACTCAGATCTTTGAATCTCGTTCAGCAAAATGAACAAATCTTCAATTTTATCAGAATATAATTAAATGTTAAATTCCCCAACACATCTAGTACTTACGCAAACTTTGATCACAATTGGAATAAAAAATAAACTATAAGCTAATGCAGCCAAGGCTAAACTTTAAGAAAGAAATGATTCATTAATTGCTTAGCTGGGTCTTCAGGCTATGCAGTCTGTTAGTTCAGCTCACCTCCGAATCTGAGTCGTTCTTTCTTTTGTCACCTCACAGTTATCACGTCTGTTCCTGGAAAGATGAGTTCACCTCTCGTGTCTTCGGGTTCGAGCCGTTAGTTCCGTAATCAGTGTCTAAACTGGGCCGTGACAGCCTCATATGCAATGCATGCAGTCCCGAAAACAGAAATGATTAGATCACCTCTCGAATCTTGGGGTTCAAGTCGTTCGTTCATCCCGTCACAGCCCCATAGGCTAAATGCAGAAACAGAAATGATTAGTTCACCTCTCGACTCCTTGGGTGGTGAAACGAATCAAAATGCAGTCACGTGACATCACTCGTTGACCAGATGTGTCTTTGAACGTATTTCCTAAACTGCTCTTCGATTGTCAGAATTGACGTGTGGGAAAATTACAATGAACTCCCGGAAGTAAACAAAGAGAGGAAGAGTACACTCATCATACACTACATCATTTGTATACACCACTTTAGGCAAACTATACATTGGAAGAATGAAGCGCGGATGCGGCTGGAAAAGAATGTTTTAATGCACTGCAAACGGCGAAGGCACAGCGCAGCTGGTTTAGTCCAAAAATGTGCAGTTCTTTAGGTAGTTGGGTCTGTTCGAGGTCGGAGCACGTTCTCACCACAAACGAACCGCTCCAGTGTTCGTTTGAAAGCAACCTCTTCAAGGAGGTCTCGGTACGCTTGTTTGGTTCACTTTTGGTGCGCACCCGAGTGTGATTTCTGCATTCACACCTGCCCAAACGAACCGCACCAAGGGGTACAACGAACTCTCGAGTCAAGTCAAGTCACCTTTATTTATATAGTGCTTTTTACAATGGTGATTGTTTCAAAGCAGCTTCACAGTGTTAACAGGAAAATAATGCAACGGAATTTGATTCGGCTGTACAGCCGTTCTGGAGAAAACGGTGATGTCATCAGCTCATTTCAATTATCATATAGTGTCAATACGGGCAGATCAGTGATATAGTTGAAATTTATTTGAATATTTAGTTTAAAATTTTAGTGTCCCCAACTGAGCAAGCCAAGCCAAAGGCGACAGTGGCAAGAAACCAAAACTCCATCAGGTGGCATAATGGAGAAAAATAAACCTTGGGAGAAATCAGGCTCAGTCGGGGTGCCAGTTCTCCTCTGGCCATCATGCCGTGTCGGTGAGGCAATTATTAGATAGGAATATTCGAAAGATCGGAGTCATCACGCCAGAGACGGGTTTATTGAGGATGTCGTGTCGATGAGGCAATTATTAGATAGGAATATTCGAAAGATCGGAGTCATCACGCCAGAGACGGGTTTATTGAGGATGTCGTGTCGATGAGGCAATTATTAGATAGGAATATTCGAAAGATCAGAGTAATCACGCAAGAGACGGGTTTATTGAGGATGTCGTGTCGATGAGGCAATTTCAGTCTAATTGACACGGTCTCTGCAGACACTTCAGGGATGCGTTGGTCATGTCTGGGCGCAGGTCCACCATCTGATGTGGATACGGCCCGGATCCGGCTGACTGCAGTAAACCTCGGGATAAACAGAGAGACTAACATTAGCGTAGATGCCATTCTTCTTATGATGTAACGAGTACATCAGGTGTTATGGGAAGTGTTCCCGGTTCCGGCTGACCTAGTTAATGCAGCCTAAAACAATCATTTAACTGATTTGAATAATAGAAATTAAAAATGTTTTATGTGTATGATATAGTAAAGAGATGTGTTTTTAGTCTAGATTTAAACTGACAGAGTGTGTCTGCTTCCTGAACAATGCTAGGAAGACTTTTCCAGAGTTTAGGTGCTAAATAGGAAAAGGATCGACCGCCTGCAGTTGATTTTGATATTCTAGGTATTATCAACTGGCCAGAATTTTGAGACCGCAATAGACGTGATGGAGTATAATGCGTTAAGAGCTCGCTCAAGTACTGGGGAGCTAAACCATTTAGTGCTTTGTAAGTAATAAGCAAGATTTTAAAATGTATGCAATGTTTGTTTAATAGGGAGCCAGTGGAGTGTTGACAGAACCGGGCTAATATGGTCATACTTCCTGGTTCTAGTAAGAACTCAAGCTGCTGCGTTTTGGACCAGCTGCAGTTTATTTATTAAGCAAGCAGGGCAACCACCCAGTAGAGCATTGCAATAATCTAGCCTTGAGGTCATGAACGCATGAACTAACTGTTCAGCATTTTGCATTGAAAGCATGTGCCGTAATTTAGATATATTTTTAAGATGGTAGAATGCAATTTTACAGATGCTAGAAACGTGGCTTTCAAATGAGAGATTGGTATCAAAGAGCACACCCAGGCTCTAACTGACGACGAGGACTTGACAGAGCAGCCATCGAGTGTTAGACAGTATTCTAGGTTACTACTTGTGGAGTTTTTTTGTCCAATAATTAAAAATTCAGTTTTTTCTGAATTAAGTTTTAGGAAATTACTAGTCATCCAATTTTTTATATCAGCTATGCATTCCATTAATCTTGTGAATTGGTAAGTTTCATCAGGCCGTGAAGAAATATAGAGCTGAGTATCGTCAGCATAACAATGAAAACTAACGCCATGCTTCCTAATGATATCTCCCAGTGGTAGCATGTACACGGTCCTAGCACTGAGCCCTGTGGTACTCCATACTGAACTTGTGTTCGGTGTGACATCTCTTCATTTACTGCTACAAACTGATAACAGTCAGATAAGTATGATTTAAACCATGCCAATGCAATTCCACTAATGCTAACATAATTTTCGAGTCTATTCGAAGAATGTTGTGGTCGATAGTATCGAATGCAGCGCTAAGATCGAGTAACACTAATAGAGATATACAACCACGATCGGATGATAAGAGTAAATCATTTGTAACTCTGATGAGAGCAGTCTCAGTACTATGATACGGTCTAAATCCTGACTGGAAATCCTCACAGATACCATTTCTTTCTAAAAAGGAGCATAATTGTGAGGACACTGCCTTTTCTAGTATTTTTGACAGAAAGGGTAGATTTGAGATTGGCCTGTAATTGACTAATTCTGTAGGATCAAGTTGCGTTTTTTTTAATAAGTGGTTTAATAACAGCCGACTTAAAAGTTTTCGGTACATATCCTAATGTCAAGGATGAATTAATGATATTAAGAAGAGGATCTATGACCTCTGGAAGCATCTCTTTTAATAGCCTAGTCGGTATAGGGTCGAGCATACATGTTGTTGATTTTGATGATTTAATGAGTTTAGCCAATTCTTCTTCTCCTATAGCAGTGAATGAGTGTAATTGTTCCTCAGTGACACTACAATGCACTGTCTGATGTGATACTGTAGTAGACGGTTGCATGGTTATGATTTTTTTCCTAATATTATCAATCTTACACGTAAAGAAGTTCATAAAGTCATTACTGCTGTGCTGTTTACAAACATCAGAAGTTGAAGCTTTATTTTTGGTTAATTTAGCCACTGTATCAAATAAATACCTAGGGTTATGTTTGTTTTCTTCTAAGAGAGTTGAGAAATAAGCAGATCTAGCAGTTTTTAGGGCCTTTCTGTATGCAATCATGCTCTCTTTCCACAAAATGCGAAAAATCTCCAGTTTTGTTTTCTTCCAGCTGCGCTGCATTTTTCTGGCTGCTGTACCACGGCGTTGGACTATTTTCGTTAATCTTCTTTAAGGCGCAGGGGGGCAACTGTGTTGGAAAAGTGAGTCAATAGTTTCTGTTGCAACATCGAGTTCCTCTAGGCTATCTGGGATGCTGAGGAGATGAAACTGATGAGGAAGATTATTTACAAAGCAATCTTTAGTGGCAGCAGTGATAGTCCTGCGAGGGGAATATTTGAAGCGAGGGGACGACTTTGCAGCCTTAGCTAAATTATGTATACATGATACTAGATAATGATCTGAGATGTAATCGCTCTGCTGCAGAATTTCAACGGCATCAACATATATTCCATGTGACAATATTAGGTCTAAAGTATGATTACGGCGATGAGTGGGTCCTGACACGTGTTGACTAACTCCAATAGAGTTTAGAATGTCTCTAAATGCCAATCCCAATGCGTCTTTTTCATTGTCTACATGGATATTAAAATCACCAACAATTAGTACTTTATCTGCAGCCAGTACTAACTCTGATAGAAAATCAGCAAATTCTTTGGTAAAGTCTGTATTGTGCCCTGGTGGCCTGTATACAGTAGCCAGCACAAATGTCAAACGGGATTTATCAATTACACTACATAACGTTACATAAAGCACCAAAACTTCAAAGGAATTATATTTGAAACTAGACTTCTGATATTAGAAGATATTATTATAAATTACAGCAACACCTCCCCCTTTACCTTTCAGACGCGGCTTGTGTTTATAACAATAATCTTGGGGGGTGGACTCATTTAAAGTAATGTTATCGTCAGGTTTTAGCCAGGTTTCTGTCAAACACAGCACATCTAGATTATTATCTGTAATCATATCATTAACAATAAGCGCTTTTGGGGAAAGGGATCAAATATTCAGCAGCCCGAGCTTTATCGTTTGTTCATCTGTGTTATATCTGTTATTTATTTTTTGGACATCAATTAGATTTTTACCATTGAATGGTTTTGATGGTTTTTTGTATTTACTAAATCGGGGAACAGACACAGTCTCTGTGTGATAATATCTAGGTGAAAGAGTCTCTATGTACTGGGATTTATCTGACTTCTGTGACGTGAGACAGCTAGCAGGTGGTTGGGTAAGCCAGTCCGTCTGCTTCCTGACCTGGGCCCCATTTAGTCAAGGTTTAGCTCTAAGACTATGTGCCAAATTACTAGAGAGAAGAACATCTTTTTTTAACAGGTCAGGTCTGCCCCAAAAGCTTTTCCAATTGTCTATGAACCCTATGTTATTTTGCGGACACCACTTAGACAACCAGCCATTGAGTGATGATAGTCTGCTAAGTATCTCATCACTCCTTTTAACGGGGAGGGGACCAGAGCAAAAAACGTCATCTGCCATCGTACTTACGAGTTTACACACCTCTTTAATGTTAATTTTGGTGCTCTCCGACTGGCGAAGTCGAACATCATTTGTGCCGACGTCAATAATAATCTTAGAGAATTTACGGTTAGCATTAGCCAGCACTTTTAAATTTGCTTTGATGTTAGGCGCTCTGGCTCCCAGTAAACATGTGACTGTGGTGGCTGGTGTCTCTATTTTCATGTTCCGTGTAATAGAATCGCCAATAACTAGGGCACTTTCAACAGGATTCTCAGTGGGTGCGTCACTGAGTGGGGAGAACCTGTTTGATGTTCTAATCGGAACGGAAGAGTGGTTTTTTGATCCGCGACTATGCCGTCTCACCGTCACCCAGTTGCCCTGCTGCACGGGCTCTACAGCCGGAACCGAACAATGTACAGAGTTCACTAAGCTAGTCGCATCCAAAGCAGTGTCTAAAGCTGTTACATTCTCACTACTCTCAAATAAAGTCTGGATGTGTGTCTCTAATTCTGAAATCTTCTCCGTCAGCCTGACTATTTCCCTGCATTTATCACATTTGAAGCTCTGTTCGCCAACGGAGAAAGATATACTAAACATGGAACAGGCAGTGCAAGTGACAATGACAGGAGAAGAAGACATGGCTTACCGTGTTTGTTGATTAAACCAACTCACCAGAGTTGTTTGATGGAGTCTACAAACCCGATTCCAAAAAAGTTGGGACACTGTACAAATTGTGAATAAAAAAGGAATGCAATAATATACAAATCTCATAAACTTATATTTTATTCACAATAGAATATAGATAACATATCAAATGTTGAAAGTGAGACATTTTGAAATGTCATGCCAAATATTGGCTCATTTTGGATTTTAATGAGAGCTACACATTCCAAAAAAGTTGGGACAGGTAGCAATAAGAGGCCGGAAAAGTTAAATGTACGTATAAGGAACAGCTGGAGGACCAATTTGCAACTTATTAGGTCAATTGGCAACATGATTGGGTATAAAAAGAGCCTCTCAGAGTGGCAGTGTCTCTCAGAAGTCAAGATGGGCAGAGGATCACCAATTCCCCCAATGCTGTGGCGGAAAATAGTGGAGCAAAGGAGTTTCTCAGAGAAAAATTGCAAAGAGTTTGAAGTTATCATCATCTACAGTGCATAATATCATCCAAAGATTCAGAGAATCTGGAACAATCTCTGTGCGTAAGGGTCAAGGCCGGAAAACCATACTGGATGCCCGTGATCTTCGGGCCCTTAGACGGCACTGCATCACATACAGGAATGCTACAGTAATGGAAATCACAACATGGGCTCAGGAATACTTCCAGAAAACATTGTCGGTGAACACAATCCACCGTGCCATTCGTCGTTGCCGGCTAAAACTCTATAGGTCAAAAAAGAAGCCATATCTAAACATGATCCAGAAGCGCAGGCGTTTTCTCTGGGCCAAGGCTCATTTAAAATGGACTGTGGCAAAGTGGAAAACTGTTCTGTGGTCAGACGAATCAAAATTTGAAGTTCTTTTTGGAAAACTGGGACGCCATGTCATCCGGACTAAAGAGGACAAGGACAACCCAAGTTGTTATCAGCGCTCAGTTCAGAAGCCTGCATCTCTGATGGTATGGGGTTGCATGAGTGTGTGTGGCATGGGCAGCTTACACATCTGGAAAGGCACCATCAATGCTGAAAGGTATATCCAAGTTCTAGAACAACATATGCTCCCATCCAGACGTCGTCTCTTTCAGGGAAGACCTTGCATTTTCCAACATGACAATGCCAGACCACATACTGCATCAATTACAACATCATGGCTGCGTAGAAGGATCCGGGTACTGAAATGGCCAGCCTGCAGTCCAGATCTTTCACCCATAGAAAACATTTGGCGCATCATAAAGAGGAAGATGCGACAAAGAAGACCTAAGACAGTTGAGCAACTAGAAGCCTGTATTAGACAAGAATGGGACAACATTCCTATTCCTAAACTTGAGCAACTTGTCTCCTCAGTCCCCAGACGTTTGCAGACTGTTATAAAAAGAAGAGGGGATGCCACACAGTGGTAAACATGGCCTTGTCCCAACTTTTTTGAGATGTGTTGATGCCATGAAATTTAAAATCAACTTATTTTTCCCTTAAAATGATACATTTTCTCAGTTTAAACATTTGATATGTCATCTATGTTGTATTCTGAATAAAATATTGAAATTTGAAACTTCCACATCATTGCATTCTGTTTTTATTCACAATTTGTACAGTGTCCCAACTTTTTTGGAATCGGGTTTGTATTTACTAATCCAACTCACCACAGTTGTTTAATGAACTCAGAAAACAAGAGACCCGAGTGCAGAGATGGCAAGCTAACAGGCTAGCGAAATGCTAACGCGTGATAGTGATTTAGATTAAAAGCTAGCGATGTTAGATTTAAAGTGGTAGGCAATATTAGACAATATATGGTGATGGGTAAGTTATATTTAGCAGTTTAAACAACAGGGAATGATATTTAAATAGAGATTCAAAAGCAAGCAAAGCACACGCGAGCACAGCAACAGCAGGACAAACAGGAGGCAGACAGGAGCAATCACTCTAGTGTGAGTCAACCAAACTAAATGAGCCAGGTGTGAAAGTACCCTAAACATAACAGCCCGTGACCTTTTCTGCACATTTAGATTTTAGTGGAAAAGCCTCACACCACTTTGTGAAATAATCTACAGATATACTGATAACCATCTTCAGTTGGTGTGAGCTGTCCCACTAAATCCATGCCAACTATCTCCCATGGCTCAGACACCTGTTGAAAAAGTGACGTTTAATGTGGTTGCTTTCATAAATAGAAAATTATACAACCATCTCATTTACACTAAATTACCTCAATAGGTATAATGGGCAGCAACAGACAGTCAGTTTAGTACTGCTAGAACATATTAACACATGAAAAAATACTCAATTCCTACTCAGCCAATTTCTGATATTAACAGTTATGGAAGGCCAATAAAATCGTTGGCAGATGGCATCGGTTGTTTTTACAATTCCACAGTTGGCACCAATCGGATATGTATGGAAAACTTGTTAGGCCTCCTCTCTACAACATGACAGCTTGGCCAGACCACTCTCTCCACGTCTTCTTATGTAGTATAAAAGTTCATCTAAAAGTAGCAAGTTGTGTTCATTAAAATATCTTAACAGACCTGAAGACTCAACCAACCGAGGTATTCTTAGTACTAGCATCAAATATTCCCCACTCACTTGATCATGAAGTTCTTTGCCTTTCTTAAAAGTAAATGTTTTTGGTTTTTTGACAGACCATCAGGTAATGTTCCAGATTTTCTCAAACCATACAACAACTGGAAAGGGTAGATGGCATGGTTTAAATCATACTTATCTGACCGTTATCGGTTTGTAGCAGTAAATTACGAGATGTCACACCGATCACAAGTTCAGTATAGAGAACATTTTTGGGTAGATGGTCAGGTTTATTTATCAGAGGCTTGTTAGTTATTCGACACCATAGCTCATTTAATGTTGGATGCCTAACAAACCGGATTCATTTAGCTAATTATTTATGTAATTACTCCCGTTTTTAATTAATTGTATATTTGTCCTCGTTGTACAGGGATGGTGTATCAGGAACAGATTGTCAAACCCACACATAGCATTATAATATCTTCATGTTTTTTCTTTGGTTTTGACTATTGTTGTAATCCTTTGGAGATGAGATGCGCAGGCATCTTTTAAAAAAGGAATGAATGGGATTCGGGAGCAGATAGAAGCCAAGTGATTGAGATTTGTTGTAATTAATTCAAAGAATGTTTAGCGATTGTAAGCAGTTTATTTTTCCTTGCTTTTTCATCTGCTTCAGTGTGTGTTTGGCCAACACGTTCTCACTCCCAACTCGTCACATATTGACGCTTGGTCAGGACCCCTCACTTTTTAATGCACAGGGTACCCCTTGAGCATCAAGGTACTCCATTGCTTTCAATGAGAAACCTTTGGCGTCATACACAGATGCATTGGGCATAGGAATGTTATCGTCATGAAATTATATAATTTTGGTTATAATTTTGCCTTTTTGACATGTTGGAGTGTGATTCTCAATTTAATCAGCCAGCATAATTTTATTTAGGCCTACATTTATTTTTATTTTTTTATTCACGCTAGACTTGTTTTAACACCTAACCCAATACCACCCCACCCCACCCCATAACTTACCCATTTGTGTATTATATGATATAAAACACAGGATATAACTGGGTGATATGACTACAAGTACAATTTATTCAAAAAGTAATTCCAAATATTCCAAGTGTTCTGAGGCCAAACGATTGATTTGTGTGAAGAAAAGACCCAAAAGCGATCTCCTCTCCATCTGCCATAGATTAAGCACACATTCAAATTCAAAAATTGCCACCCGAAGAAATAATTATAAATAAAATGTATTATTATTATTATGCGCTTTTCTTAAACCCAAAGCTCTTAAAGTCTTAAATGTGTCTTAATCAACTTTTTAAAATGTCCCAACGTTGGTGCATTTCTGATGGGAAGAGGAAGCACATTCCTGAAAAGGCTCTTTCCCCCATGGTCTTTAGCTTACATGAAGGCTGATGAAGTAAAAGAGAATTAGCAGAACGAAGAGAGCGTGATGGAGTATAAGGGCTGATGAGATCACAAAGGTACTCTGGTGCAGTCCCATGAAGTGCCTTGTATGTTAAAATAAGAATTTTAAAATCGATTCTTGCATTTATGGGAAGTCAGGGCAGTTGTGAAAGCACCGGTGTAATGTGTTCATGAGGAGAAGTACGAGTGAGCACACGAGCGGAAGAATTTTGAATATACTGAAGCCTGCTCAGAGATTTAGCTGGAAGGCCAGAGAACAAGGCATTACAGTAATCTAACCTAGTTGTAATGAAGGGATGTATAAGCCTTTCTGTGTCAGCAAAAGAGAGAAAAGGTCTGAGTCGAGCAATGTTTCTCAGATGGTAAAATGTAGTTTTAGAGATGTGTTTTATGTGAGCTTCAAATGTTAACTGTGGATCAAAAATGACACCGAGATTTCGCACCTGTGAAGTGGGAATTACCGCGGTGGAATCAACACTCAAACTGATCTGCTCGGCCTTACGAGTAGCCGCCACTGTACCAATCTGCATCAGTTCAGTTTTGGAGCCGTTCAGCTTCAGGAAGTTATTCTGCATCCAGATACTGATCTCTGCTAGACAACTACGCAAAGCTATTAATGAGCAATGGACATCAGGACCAGTGGTAATGTATATCTGCGTATCATACCAAGACCATATTTCCTGATGATCTGCCCAAGTGGAAGCATGTAAATGTTAAATAAAATTGGAGCCAACACTGAACCCTGAGGAACTCCCTGTCGAACAGGCACAGTATCAAATTTGTAATTACCCAAGCTAACAAACTGGGCACGATTCGTTAAATAAGACCGAAACCAACTGAATACTGGAAAAATGGTAACAATGGCAAGTAAACTGTTAGGGACTACGTAACCAAGCATAGAAAGTATCTATAAAGAGAGAGTGTTAAATAAGGTTAATAATACGAGGTGTCCTGTTACATACATATATTTTATGTAACCAGCTGATTCTGAAAGTAGTTTTTTTTTGGTCATTAAAATCTACCTATGTTTAGACTAGATTTGACAATACATTTCAATGTAAATGTTAATACTGTTATTATATTGCGTTAAAGAGGCCAGGTATATTTATCTGAAATAGACAGTGATGTAGTTGCTTTGCAACCGAGTTACAACAACTAACCTAAAATGACACACAAATGCAACATATGTATAAATACAAAGAATTTTTATTACTTTTCAGTATTTCACCAACAATTTCTTGTAATAAAACTTCCAAAAAGTCCCTTATTACAATATGCATGCATTTCTATGATCAGTGTTATTTACATACATTTTTATAAATATATTACTATAAGTATGTATAAACATGTATATAAATTATTTAAATAACAATATTTACATAGATTACTTGAATGTCAATTGAATTATTGAACTTCAACCACTTGACCAATTTGAAGAGAATTTGGGGACAGGGCATGGAACAGATATTTTGCATTTGTAGCTTTATCACACAGGACGACATTTCTGCTGTTGAAGTGCCATCAAAACCATGGTGGATTTGAACTTTTCACCCTTTAAAAGAGAAATATGACAGGTATAAACGTTGCTGAAGTGTTTTAAGGAGGAACAAAAAACAACAACAGTAAAAGTAAGACTTACTCCAAAGCAGTGTTTGACTGTAAAGCCATTTCTGCCTGGAACCTGTGAAAGCCCTCAGTCTTGTGCAGAATTAACAGTGTTAGCTTTAAAAAAACAAGAAGATACAGTTATGAAAGGTGTGTGTACAGTGTGTTTAATGCTATTGTCCTATGTACTGTATCAAAGTATCTGTAAATATACCTCAGGGGTCAAAACTTCAAGAGTGTAGGTTGTGTTTTGTAGGGCAGTTGTGTTACTGTGTATATTCATTCAATTATCCTCTCTGTCTGTAGCAAAACAGTTGTTAAATTTGTACATATTAACATTTATATGCTTTAAAAATGTATTACAATTTATAAAGTAACTTTGTAATTCTCTAATTAGTTTTTCTGTTGAAAATCTACATTGACAGTAGCCTATGCGTTACAATGAAATGTGAAATGTTCAAATATGTCCGACATATATATATATATTTTTATGCATCTGTACAGTGTTGTATGCTTTATACAACATAAATAAACAAACACAAACTTATTTTAACTATATAAATTGTTAAACAAGGTAAACAATTTAAAATTGTACCTGTTCCTCGTCAAAAAAACAAAACTTTTAACTGAGTTTCATCTTCAGCTTTGGAGAAAATGTGGGATGCTTAAATAAAAACATCCTGTTGGATCGTATTGTTCCATTTGTCAAGCCATCGTGTAATTTCTGGAATGTAACATAGTTACAAAAGTAAGACAAATGTAAGAAATGTAAACTTTCAGTCAACAGCATATATGAAGTGGTGGCCTATGTCGTATATTATATATATATCAAAATCAAGGTGACATTAAAACATGTATTGTACTTTTATTATGAAAAAGATATAATTTAAGGTATAACATACTTCTCAAAGGTATGCACATGCTCAGTGTCACATCCACAGCTGAACGATGTTTTCTCTGTGACCGCTTCAAGACTGATGCCAGCGCAGTCTGCATGCAGCCACTTTTGGCAAAGGTCACACTGAATCCAGTCCAGTGACTGGATTTCTGGGTGCTTTACTCTGCAGATAAATGATAACAATGAGTGTAACTGCTTAATCAAAATTGTAGATCACATGGAAATGAAAAAGTCATCACATACTTTGATCCACATTTTTGCTAAATGCAAACTCCAACATCCCGGGCCATACAGCTGTTCTGTGTTGTTTTAGCTCTGGACTGTTTTAACCTCGGGTGGAAAGTCCTAAGAAAGATTTTCATGTTAAGCTTTGCATACCCTGTAAACTGTAAACTTTTTTAAAATTCACAAGGCATGGTAAAGTCGAAGGTATCCCATCTGTTCATTTTGCAGAATTTCCTGGCACATTTGAATGTTTTTTGCTTCCATCTCTGCCATCTACTCCAAAAATGGTTTAACAGAATAAGTTATATTCAAACATTTTTTTTATATTACAAAATATATAAACAACATCAACATAATTAATGTATATAAAAACAGTTAACTCACTGTGCATACGAAAACACCACAGTTCCTCCATCATCTCTCTTCCATTGCATTGGACTGGACACAGTCCAATCGTCCAATGATGCAATATTTCTAAAAGCATCTCTGAAAAAGAAAAAAGCAAGTAGTTTGGTATATAAAGTAAATATTTTGACAATTTATTATGTATAAATCATAATGTATTGGGCACAATTTGTAATTACATGAAATAGTGTATAAAAATAAGAATTACAGTAAGAAAGTCTTACTTCAGAATTTCCATGTCGAGCTTGGATATTGTCAGATATCGACTGGTGTTGTCATAAACGCTGATGTGTTTTGACGTCATGTCAAAAACCTGTAAAGTAAAAATAACAGTAACATCTTTTACATATGAAAAAGCATTGGCTACTGCAATGTGATATAGTGGTCCAGTTTAAAGCAGCCTCAAGCACGAAGGGACAAAAATAGTTTTTACCCAAAGAATGAAGTGGCATCCTGTCTCTGGGTTATCTCCAGCTCCAACCTCTGAAGCATTCCGAAATAAAGCAAACTGGAAACATTCAATTCTGAGACACTTACGACACTATTATTTCAAATTATTAGTCTTGATGCTTATGAAAAAAGATGTGCATTTTGTATTGCACATTTTGTAAATACCCCAAGAACTTTCAAGTGCACATCTGACACAGTTGCATTACTCTGCCAATCTCTGTGCCATAGAATGAATGTGTCTGTGTTTAAGGCCACAGCCTGAAAGCCAAAATCGCAGGTTTTAGTCTTTATACAACTAACTATAAATGTCAAATGTAAGTCATAGGTTCTGTGTGAATAACTTACATCCATAGTCTCTTCCGCAATTTGAGCAATGCGGCAATTGACAGCCTTTAAACAAAAATTGTTTTTTATTGTTAAACATACGTGGGGTGATGCCACATATATGCATACAAATTTATAGATACGACTACTTTTATAATGCTTTAGAGCATTTTATACTTACATTATCAGTTAGCCATGGCATTGCTATACTGCTTGTGTCACTCAACAGATGTGGGGGGAGAACAGATTTCAGGTCCCGCAGAAACAAAATGGCATAGCAAGAAATCCTGGCAATTACATCATCTCCTTTCCTCTTCACAGCATACAGTTTGGAGATTGTCTCCTAATGTTGAAAAAGTACAATGAATGTTGTTTGTTTTATTGGTTATTTTTGTTCGGTTTGTGGTTATCAGTGGTGTGAACATTCCAGTGTTGTTACCTTGTGCGTCTGCTCAATGGGGAACATTGCCACAGAAAACTTCTTCCCCTGCTCAGGCATACTGTCCACTTCTGCTGGGCCATGTGGATCTCTGCCCTGTTCGTCGAGTGTTTGTTTCTGCAATTATTTATGAATACATTACTCCACAGTAAATATTACAGATCAGCTATCATAAAAAAAAAGTCGACACGTGTAACAGCACACATTACTTCAAATTTCACATCATTACCTTTTTGGCCACGCATCAGTTTGCCCTGTAGTCCTAGTTGTATGTTGTAATCTGTGCGTTTCTGCATTTCTTTCAAAAATGCTGAGTTTTTCCTGGCATTATGTAGATGGAAGTACAGGCGTATTGAAAAGATGTAGTGGGTATCTCTCATCTGGCACAATGAATACCGGCTTGAGGAAAGCTCCCTATTTACTTGTTCAGCTTCTGCAGTGTTGATTAGAGAAGCCAGTTCAGGAATTACTTTCAGACTCCGCAATTTCTCCTCTGGTCGTTTTTGGTTCTTTTGGTGGAACCTATCACAAAAGGAGAAGCGGTCTGATGTTCCAGTTTCTGGGTGTGGTTGTGAAAATTTGTCCATTGTTGAGGGTTCTGGGTTGAGTCTCGTTTTCATCTTGATATTGTTGACCCAGTCAAGATGTACCCTCAACTTCCCAGCGGATGCCAATGATATGTTTGCCTTTGTTGGCTCACACACCCTCCCATCATGTGGCTGGAAAAATCGCTGCTGTGTGCGATTATTGACATGTCTGGCAACACGTCCGGCAATGTCACATATGTACACAGTGGGAGGGTGTTTGAAACTCAACAGGGCATCCCCATGGTCCCGAGCGGACTCCTGCCACCACAAAGGTGATGTATAGTAGACCACTCCATGGGTGCATCCCATGTGTAACACTCCACCTGTATTAAAACAAATATGACATGTTACCTTAATTTATGGAACAGATTAGGTGAGTTTAACCAAAAAGATATCATACACTGACAAAAGAATTTCTAATATATCGTTCCCTACTATAAATTATAAACATGCCAATAGTAATAAAACCCATCTTACCTTCAGCTTTTTTGAGTTTCACAAACATTTTCGGATAAACATCCTTATAAAGGAGAAGCTCCTCAAGCCTGTTTATCATGTCAGCGATTGATCCACTGGCAGACACTCCAAGGACATTGCAGGCTTTTATCAGTTCATCCTTTTTTGGCTGATCAAATGATAATTTACATTAAGAAGTGTTTAAGAATGCAATATTTGATAGTAATTTTTGCATGTTAATGTGAAAGTGAGAAAATCATGTATTTTGTACTTTAACGATTTTGAATTGAGAACTTGTAAAATATGGTCCTCATCGATGTCTTTTGAAACACGACTGGTGCTGGCCCTGTCACTGTAGGATAGCCCCTTGAGAACTTCAGTTTTTGATAGGGTATCGCTGGTTCGTGTATGATGACCCATCCATGGAGCAAAGGTAGAGTATGCCAATGTGCTTCGAAATGGATTGCCAGATGCATCTAAAGTATGGAATGTGTAAGGTTAAAATTCTGTCATGTATGTAATTAATGTCATGTATGTATGTATGTATGTAAGTACTATAAAAATACAAGGCTTCAACCATATTGTGAAACAGTACAGAATTTGAACTTAATTACAATTAGTATACATTCATATTAAAAGTAATAAGATTAATAATGTTGCAAAATATCACAAAAATTTCACAGAGCACTTGTCAACGTATACAGAATACTATGCTTGCCATCACAGAATCCGGTGGCTACAATTTCCTTTTCCATGTTCTCCCATCTTGCTGCCACATTAACCTCCATTTCCTGGGGAGTGTTATTATGGTTCTCCGGACGTTTCAAGAGATGGACTGGTAGTTGTGAAAAAAAGGGTAGTGACAATGAGCATGTGAATGTGGCATAAATATCGCTTGAAGTTTTGAAATGTATTTTAAAGTAACTCTCACCTGGCAGTTCAAATGCAACTTTCCAGTTTGTGTCATCGATGACAACAGATGGGTGATGTCCACAGCGGTAACAGAAATAGCTGTAGGAATATTTTCTGAGAGCACAGGAGTGATAAAAAGCTTTCCTTAGGGAGTTGTATGGCACTTTAGTCCCAGAATGAGACTCAATTGTGCGCAACATCCGCACAACAGCAATGTGATTCTGCAGACAATAAAAAAAATATGTTTTTAAACATATGTTGTCAATATTTTTTGTATGTGTTTAATTTAGTACAAACATTATACATACTCACCGAAAGACCGGTCGTTAGAAGAGAACATAAGGGTATGGAAAGAAAGACCCTGTTGTTGTAATTATGAAATCCAGAATTGTACTCCTGAAAACGAACTACGTTTCTGCAAACTGGGCACTCCTTTCCATAGACTGAAATACCTACATGAAAACACAACCCCACACATTTATTGGCATTTCCCTTTTTATATATGAACAATTAACATGTGGCTTAAGTGTAAAACTTGTACAGAATGCCCTACCTTTGTTCTACGAAAATATCCCATAAACTGTTGCTTGTGTTGTTATGATGAAAGCATTAAGTTCAGGAGGACACGGTCCTGGACAGTAAGGACAATTTGCCTCTGCAGGCTCAAAGTTCTCTGGAACAGGCTTCTCTGTCTTTGTTAAATCCAGTGGAAGATCCTCTGGGATTCTCTTGGAATTCCACAAGTAGCTGGTCATAGTGATCACAATACTACACGTGTATTCTGGCTGAAAGTGCATACCAAGATTTCCACTGACCATTTCCTCGAGATCTTCAATGTCCTCATTTGAGGTATCCACTGCATTTTTGGCCAAGTGAGGATGCTCTTGGAACAGCCACCACATAGACAAGTATCTATGTACACAGCTAATCCGTTTTCTTGAGCCTATACACTGGCAGTGCCATTTACCTGATTTGGTATCGAATGTTGAAAGTGCCCTCCCAAACTTACACCAGTCGTCCTTTTCACCAGTGTACACTGAGAAGATGTATCGACCAGAGAGACTGTGTTCCCCCCAGAAAATTGGGAACACACAGTCAACTTCCTCTGAGTTGGCATGTTGGTCGAGTGCCATACATTCTTCTTGCCTCGATGTTGAGATGAGTCCTTTTTCCACCATCTCCTTCACAGACTCATTGTTCAGTGCTGGTGGGGGAATATATGCATGGGCTTTTCGGGTTCTCTCTAGGTGGTAGCATTCTTTACCAGGGTTTCCACTTTGGGCAGCTATGCTCATAAAGTCCCTACATTCCTCCACTTCACAATCATACTTTCACATCATACATTCACATCACACTTCTGTACGTGTATAGGAAGTCTAACACCATGGGAATGTTTCGTTGTCACATAGAGTCCATTTTTTGGGTCAATGCAAATCATGGGTTCTTGTCCATCATGCTGCTCTCTTTCGTGTCTTTTCAAGTTCGAGGTGGAGCTGAAATGAAGCCCACATATATGGCACACCTTGGTTCTTTGTTGGACTTGGTCAGTTACAACAGTAGGCACAGAAGGTTGTTCCACATCTGAGAAAAACAAGATACATTCCATTTTGACTATGACCGTTTCAGTTATAAACCACTATACACAAAATCAGGTAAATGGCACTGCATCTCTACTTCTGTTTGGTTTATATTTGTCAGTGTACTCACCAGAAGGTGTTGCTGTCACCATCAGACCTGTTGTGGCAATTTGACAGATGCAGTGTAAATTATAAACTTGTCAAAGACACAAAGAGTATTATTTTAATTGTTTACATTGACCTACCATGATTTTGTAAGTGGGATTTGAAATCTGGCTACCTATTTATTATTTTGGCACACTTAGGACAATGCCAGTGGCTCCTTTTACCACTTTTCCTCTCTGGACAGTGGCATGGTATGGTGAACTTGCCTACGAAGACAATAGGATGTTTTGACAATGCATATGTATATGTCAATAATACGTACATTCTATACATTTAATATATTATTTGCCAGATTTAATTCTCAAGATATTACTTACTTGTGCCACCCTCTTTAAAGTGTACAGCAAATCTTAGATGCTTTATGGAAAAATGATTTTTAGATGCTGTAACTGAAGAAGAGCAGTAACAACAATCATGATCACCTCCAAGCTCCTCCAAGGTCATGAAAAATATTAAATATTTAATATTTATTTATTAAATTTATTTATTAACTTAAGCCAATCATGATAAGTAATTAAAGTTTCACGTCACGCAATTATCTTTTTTTCTGTAAAACCTTTAGGCGTGTTTGGAAAAAAAAAATTCAGAGTTAGACCGATCTGTGTATGACATCAAAGTACCGCGAGAGTGACGCTTTGGAATACATTGATATCTTCATCGATCGGTCTGTGTAACAACGCTTCACGTTGAACACACCTAATAGTACGGATATAGTCCCAAAACATTCATTATTTGAACCGTGGATCACCTTAAGTCAAATGTCACATCGCATCACCTCAACTACGTGATCCACTAGGAATACAATGCCTTGCAAAGGAACCCAGCGTTTGTAAAGCAACTGCTTTAAATTGAATTTTAATTGAATTTTAATTTAATAACTTAAGTTTAAACATCTGCAAATATCAACAGCTCCAATACTTTTTAGCGCTATGTTTAGGTGAATCATTTGAAACGTAGTGCTTTGTAAGACCTTTAATACATGTTAATACTAATCAAGGCCTTTTTACATTAACAATAGGATGCGGACACCCTGTGAAATACTTTTCAAAATAAAATGCAAAGCAAATAATAAAGTGTTATGACTTTGCTTACCTTCCATTATTTAGTCAAACAAGTGTCGATACCTATTGCAAAAAGAAATTCCATTGTCAGTACTAAAGAGATTGCCATAAAGAACTTTTTAGATCCATTAAAAATTGCATTGCCTACATCAAATGATGTTTAATATATTTAAAAAGACAGGTCATGCAAATCTGTGGTTACATCAGAACATAGGTAATGTACTTACACTGACAATGATACTTCTGCATGTATGATCCTTGAAGTTCATCATCGCTGCCTCCGACACCGTTGGTGTCGGTGTTGGACCAATCAAATTAAACTGGTCAACGCACTTACACCAATCAAATAAGTCGTTTTCAGGGTACTCGAGGTTACAAAAGGTGATAAAGGTACACTTTGGGGGAAGGGTAACGGCACCTGACGGTGAACTTATGAAGATCTTTGGTAGACGGGGTGGGTGGCTGTTTTGACTTTGTAACACATAGGTTAACATATATTTACAGTACTTGCAGAAGGAAGAACACCTTTTATGGCCGGGACAATTAACAGGGAATCAACAACTGGCCAGAACATGTTTTACTGCAAGTTTGAAAATCACATTCTCACCCCCCACACCACCCCCCACGCACACTGTAATCTATGCAGATGACAGCGCATGGACTTCCGAAGGATCACTCCCCTCCATTTTCCACAGACCTTGGCAGATACACCTTTAGCAGTTTGTCTGAAAATAGACTTTCTTTGTCACTGTGACGTAAATGTACTCATCAGCACAGTTTTTTTGATGTCCGCGCACACAGTACACATTAGCCCGATGCCTGTGTCCATTCGGGCTAAGTGTTTTCAACGTTTAAAAGGTCCACTTGACTAGATTATATAGTGCGCACGCACTGAACGCGCAGTTCGACGCGGTCAAAAACTTTAAAAGTCTTGCGTGCGCTGCGTTGCGTTTACACGAGCCTGTAGTTAAGCTAGTACACTTTTATTGTTTTTACAGAGCGTTATTCTTATTAGCCTATATGTAGCCTATACCGGGCTCTCGTGCATAAATATCATTCCCCGGCTACTAGGCTACACAATCTTAGGCTGCATATTGCATAACTTTTAAGTTTTTATGTCTTAACTGTCTTTTTCTAGGTATGAATGGACTTATTCTTTACTGTCTGCTTTCAGACCATTTTATGTAGCCTCTCGTTGAAATTGATTTAAAGTTTAAGTGGTTTTATTTTCATTTCTGTCCTGCGTGTTTTCAATGACATATGGCCTACTGTGCAAGACATAAAAAGCTACAAAGAAACTCTTCACAGAAAAACAAAACATAACAAAATACAATGACTACAAATAAGTGTGACGTCTCTTAGTCTGAAAATTAGTGCAAGTTTACATTATAGAAAACATGCAGTGAGGTAGGCGTGAAATTATTAGGCCTATTATTATTATTATTATTATTAATAATAATACAAGCGCGTATAGCGGTGACGGCGCGGATGACAGGCGCTTATAGCTGTGATGGAGCGTGTGACAGGGGCATATAGCCGTGACGGATCACGTAACAGCTGCATATAGCCATGCCGGGTCGAGTGACAGGCGCGTATGGCCGTGCCGGGTCGAGTGACAGGCGCATATAGCGGTGACGGGTCGCGAGGCAAATGCCACTAGCGGTGCCATGTCGAGTGACAGGTACATATAGCGGTGACGGGTCACGAGGGAAATGCCACTAGCGGTGCCGTGTCGAGTGACAGGTGCATATAGCGATAACGGGTCACGAGGCAGCTGCCCCTCCCACGGAAAGATTTTACCCCTACTGCCTGTTCACGTGAAAGAAGTGATATATTAGTGTGTAACATAAGAAACACAGGAAAAAGTGAGTAATGTCCACACTTATTATTTTAAGTGTATTTTGTGAGTGTTATTGCAACTGTTTGTGCAGTTCTAAGATGTTGTGTTTTCTTTTCTTGTTAGAGTGCCACTACCATATTATCATTACTGGTGTTATACTATTTGCATTGTTCCTTTATTATTGCACACAAGAAGAGACGACAAATTGTACTTTATATTCTCTTTATTTTGGGGTGAACTATTTGTTGTGTAATCTGAAGATATTCTGACATTGCATTTTGGTTTCATTCGGGCTTTCCGCCCCACTTACCTAAAATAAAAGAAAGAGAAACCCCAACCTAATTATAAGGAATAAAATACTAACCTCACCTATATTTGTTGGTCCTGATTGTAATTTCCGGCGGCCACAATTTTGGTACCAGGAGTGGGGTATTTCAAGAGAGTTAGTTTTTTTTCATTGGTGTGTGCAATATAAAGGAAATGCGGTAGTGGTGAAGATAAGACTGAAGATTCCTGCAAGCGAGGAGAGTGAGGGCTGCGGAGAGGAGAGAGACGGATCGTCGTGGAGCATTGCAGGGCCCAGCTAGATCTCATCGGCCAGGGGCTAAAAGACTGTTTGACAGCTGTTGCATCAGATTGGAAGGACTTCAAGCACTTATCCTTTTCAGAGCTTTGCACAGAGACTTTTAAGGACTTGAGATCTCACAATGTCAGACCCAGTTGATGACCATAGCGGAGAACAAATTAGAGAAAGTAAACATGAAAGTTGCAAAGTAAACATGATCAAGCAATGGCTGCGATTTCCTTACTTAATCAGCGGTCTTATGTGTATGTCCCGAGAGAAAGGCACATATTACCATATTGTCGCGATATGGAGAAAGATGGCAGGTCAGTCAATGATTTTTTACAGGAAGTCGAGCGGGTGCTGCGTGCTAGGCATCAGTCTGACCAGGATCAGTATGATTTTGTTCTGTTAAGGGGCACGGCCTTGGAAGAGGTACGTCTTCGCAGTGTTACTGATGATAGGGTTGACGATTTATTTGAGTACCTCAGGGAGGCGTTTAGAGACAGATGCAGCACACCTCAGCTCTTGCACAGTTTTTACAGCTGAAGACAACTAGAGCGGGAAAACATAAGACACTTCTCTCATGCACTGTCACAAGCCCTCAGCTTGGTTTTAAAATGTTTGTGGCTTCCTAGTGGTCAAAGATGTTTCTAGCCCTGAAAACAGTGCCATGCATCCTAGGAATGAATACAATCAGCCGATGTAGACAGCTGGTACAGGCAGAATTCGATACCACCTTAGGGGGAAAATTAGATTCTGATTGGAGACATGTTTTCCAGAAAGTATAGACATGTACTGTGATCAGAAAAGCTGTTGTGCGTTTAGCTGGAAAATGGACGGAGCATATACCTGCGGAATCGGTTGTGACAATTACAGCGACGGGCTTTAATAGGGGTGTCGGGGAAGGAAGCCCTATGTTGTTAGAACCTCTTAGTACTTAATTACAAGGAGGACTGGTAGTCATCCCAACCCTCGTTGACTCCCATTGTCCCTGCATACCTGTTAAAATTCTGAATTTTTCTCAGGAGGATGTGTGGTTGTCACCCAGGACCCGGCTAGGTATCCGATCAAAGGTGGAGTGCGTGGACAGCTCGCATCAGTGTGAAGTAAAATTTCAGCGGATTTCAACAGACCTTGAACAGGTGACTTTAAATATGAAGGATGGGCAAAGCAGAGACCGTGTGCAGGAAATCTTGGATAAGATTGATGTAGGAGGAAGAGAGCATGAGCAAGGTCATTGTTGAAGAAGTACATTGATATATTTGCCCTAGAGGATGAGGACTACACTGATAAGATCACACATGAAATCCACTTAACTGATGAGCCTGTCACACAGCCCTATCGTCGAGTTCCTCCTAATCAGTATAGAGAAGTGAAGGATCACATCTCACAACTGGTAAGGAAAGGAGTCATACGAGAAAGTAATAGTGCCTACGCATTGCCAATCGTGCTGGTACGTAAAGCAGACGGCAGTATCGGGCTATGTGTAGATTACCGTAAACTATATCAGAAAATAAAAAAAGATGCCTTTCCCTTACCTTGAATCGTTGAGAGCTTTGATGCTCTGCGGGGTGCCTGTTACTTCTCGACAATTGATTAAGCAAGCGGCTATCATCAGGTGGCCGTGGAAGAAGGAGACCGGCACAAGACAGCTTTCTTGACCCCTTTTGGCCTCTATGAATATCTGCGGATGCCATTCGGGGTCTGCAATGGACCAGCAACCTTCCAAAGACTGATGCAGGCCACCATGAATGATCTTGTTTTCCAGATTTTGTTAGTTTACCCAGATGATATCCTGGTATATTCTTCAACGTTCCAGGAGCACTTGGTAAGGCTGGAAACTGTATTGAGCCGGCTTCAGGACACTGGTCTCAAGGTCAAGTTAGAAAAATGTCACTTTCTTCAGTCGGAGGTTGTGTTCTTGGGACATCAGATATCTGCCGATGGTATTGCCACAGACCCTCAGAAAGTGGCAGCTATAAAACAGTGGCCGGTTCCGTCCACGCTAAAGGAATTGAGATCATTCCTTGGGCTTTGTAGTTACTACAGACAGTTTATTCAGGGGTACTCTAAGATAGCTGGCCCACTTCATGACGTGGTGAATTTATGTCTGACCCCTGAAAGCTCCAGCAGAACTAATGTCTTTTTGGGGGGTCTGTGTAGTGAAAAATGTCAGACCGCTTTTGACATAATCATAAACATAATCATTTTTCTAATCATAATCATACACTGTTTGTTCGTCGGCCAGAGGAGAACTGGCACCCCGACTGAGCCTGGTTTCTCCCATGGTTTTTTTCTCCATTCTGTCACCTGAAGGAGTTTTGGTTCCTTGCCACCGTCGCCTTTGGCTTTTGGCTTGCTCAGTTGGGGACACTAAATTTTTAACTATATTACTGATCTGCCCGCATTGACACTATATGATAATTGAAATTAGGTGGATGACATCACCGTTTTCTCCAGAGCAGCTGTACAGTCGAATCAAATTCTGTTGCATTATTTTCCTGCTTAACACTGTGAAGCTGCTTTGAAACAATCAGCATTGTAAAAAGCTCTATATAAATAAAGGTGACTTGACTTGACTTGACTAGGTCAGGGAAATACTCCCACCTTTCCAGGTTATTCGGCTGATAAATTAATTGGCTTCCAGCAGCAAGACTTTGTAATTAGTGGATTCAGGAAGTTTTGGGATCAAAAGAGAAAACCCCATGGGAAGGAGCTAAAAGCTCTGCCAAAACCTGTTCGGTCAATGCTGAAGCACTGGAACAGCATCAGGGAGTGCCAAGGTCTACTGTACCGTGTCTTTGAGGATGTCAGACACGGAGAATGTTATCAGCTCTTGTTACCTCTCAGCTTGAAGAAGCCTGTCCTGGAGTATGTGCACAATTCTATGGGGCACCAAGGTGTCGAGCGTACCCACCACTTGTTGAGGCTCTTGAGGTAATCGCTGTAGACTTCACTGTCCTGGAATCTGCGTCCGCCAGTCGGGAAAACATTCTTGTAATCACCGACATCTTTACAAAGTTCACTCAGGCCTTCCCTACCCGAGATCAAAAAGCAGACACCACCGCCAAGGTGCTGCTTAGGGAGTGGTTCATGAAGTATGGTATTCCGACACGTCTGCATTCCGATCAGGACCGTAACTTTGAGAGTGAGGTGGTGGCTGAACTTTGTAAGCTTTATGGGGTGAAAAAGAGCCGCATCACGCTATACCACCCCACCGGCAATGCTCAGTGCGAGCGGTTCAACAGGACGCTACATGACCTGTTGAGGACGCTGCCACCTCAAAAGAAACGCCGGTGGCCAGAATACCTACCAGAGTTGGTTTATGCATATAATGCGACACTTCATGCGACTACTGGCTATTCTCCATATTATTTATTGTTTGGAGTTGATCCTTATCTGCCAGTGGATTCCATACTGGGACAAGAGCAAGTTTTAAACCAGAAACACGACTGGCTGTTGGTCCATCAAAAGCGTCTGAATGATGCACATGCCAGGGCAAGGGAATATTCTGAACAAAAGGCTGCTGAGTGCATTTCTTTGGACAAGGATAGAGTCTATTGCCAGAGGATTGAGGTCGGGGCACTGGTGTACCTGAGGAACAGGCCAGTAGGCCGTCACAAAATCCCGGATGCCTGGGGGCCAATCATATATCGGTTAGTAGGGATTGTGAATAACACCTACACAGTGGAGCCGTTGGAAGGAGGGCCTGCAAAGAGAGTTAACAGAGTTGACATCAGGCCCTGTGTGAATCATCCTACTCCTGCCCCTAGGAGAATGCCAAAGGCACGAGAGGAAAAGTCTGAGTCCCATAGTGAAGTGGAGTCCGAGGATTCAGAGGAGGGTGTAGTTTTGAGTGAGGAGAGATCTCATGCGCCTGCAGTAAGAGATCTTAGCACCCAGACTGTTGGCCAACAGGGCGTAGGGCATGTGCCCGATGTGGTACTCAGCGGAGAATCGGTTGATTCTGCTCATGCCGATGTCTTATCAGAGCCTGCTGACGCATTGGAGACTGAGGAAAGGCTGGATGCAGCTACTAGTTTGTTAACTCTTCCTGTTGCTGCGCCACACCGACTTAGTAAGAGGCCAAATGCTGGACAGCATTCAAATTTGCACCATGAGCCAAGGTCTGTCCTGGACTGTACCTCTATAAGTCCGGCGGCAGTTTCACAGATATTGGCTGATTTGAGTTCTGTTTTGTTTAGGGAAGCAGTGAAAGAGATCAAGAGTACTCTGGTTTTAAATGAGTAATCGAGGACGCTTACCCTGATGCAGGGGAGAATGTAACCAGGTGATGGTTAAGGGGAGTTTAAATACTTTTAATGGTATGGAAGTATATATCTGCAGAGAAAGTAATAAGAGGTTCCCGCGATGAGGAAGTCACAGAGTTATGCTGTATGTGTGTGCGATTGCTGTCCGAGTGTAATTTGACATCGTCCAGGTACAGATCTATGCATAATGCTTTTATGAGAGTATATATTTGCTGTTTACTGGAAGATTACCTTGAATGTCAGTTTATATCCATAGGGAGTTGGAGTTGGTAGTGTGGCTGAGCTAATGTACCGCATGTACAGATGAGGCCTGTTCACGTGAAAGAAGCGATATATTAGTGTGTAACATAAGAAATACAGGAAAAAGTGAGTAATGTCCACACTATATTATTTTAAGTGTATTTTGTGAGTGTTATTCCAACTGTTTGTGCCGTTCTAAGATGTTGTGTTTTCTTTTCTTGTTAGAGTGCCACTACCATATTGTTATTACTGGTGTTATACTATTTGCATTGTTCCTTTATTATTGCACACAAGAAGAGACGACAAATTGTACTTTATATTCTCTTTATTTTGGGGTGAACTATTTGTTGTGTAATCTGAAGATATTCTGACATTGCATTTTGGTTTCATTCGGGTTTTCCGCCCCACATACCTAAAATAAAAGAAATAGAAACCCGAACCTAATTATAAGGAATAAAATACGAACCTCAAATATATTTGTTGGTGCTGAGTGTCATTTCCGGCGGCCACATTTATATAAAATAATATAATGAAGAACGACTTCCCTGCCAGTTCACTTTGTGTTCATAACATACACAGCTCCATTGCAGGCTATGGAGGTCCCCTGTTGGTTAGGTAGACATTGGTCAGAGTTGCAGGTCCCCTCTTGGCATGTTTTTTTATTTTAAATAAAATAAAAACATGCATATTTGAAGTAATATTATGAAAAAAGACCTTAAAAGAAAATGTTGTATGTCATTTTTGTTTCTTCAAAATTACCAGAAACACTGGTCCCCTCTTGGTCAGTGTAAAGTGATAGTCCTCTGTTAGTAATATAGATATGTGTGTGTGTGTGTGTGTGTCTGTCTGTCTGTCTGTCTGTCTGCAGTAGTGTAGCGAATTAGCTCAGAGGGGAAATATTAATAATTATTCATAACTCCTTATGATTATTCATTATGATTAATTATGAATATTTGAATCAGTTAATGAGATTAACTTAACATTCCAATCAATCAATCATTCAATCAATCAATCAATCAATCAGTTCATCCTTTGAACGCTCAGTATTGATTATTAATTAATTCTAAGAAAAGGATATTTTTCATGGCCACAAAAAAATAGTTCTTCCTTTGTATTAACATAAGCGCTTAGAGCGCATAACAAGATCGATCATTTAAGTGACAATTTGTTTGCAGGCAGGGAGTCAGAGCCAAACATATATGGTGCACAAATTTTATTAACTAAATCACGGACAAGACTAAAACTTAAAACACACATCACACATACATGGTAAGAGGCAAAGTTAAAGTGGTTGGAAGAACCGGGTCAGAACAGATGGATGAAGTTATGGAAAGAGTCTAAAACCTGAGAGAACCATCATTGATAAGCTTCTTTGTCTGAACAAAGGGGTTTATAGTTTTACTAACTACACAGCGATTTGTATTTCGTAGTACGTTACTTGCATTTGCCTGGGAAGGCGTCCAGATATACAGTCGCAGGAGAAAGTCTTGATGGTTCCGTCCAATGGTTGTGCAGTTGTGATCGTTTCCTTCCGTGTCGAGCGAAGGAACGACGGTGAACTTGCATGATTGTTTCGACTCCGTCGAGGAAGTTGCACGTGGCGTGAGGAGTTTGGGCCTGCTGGCCCACCGGCCGTGTGGTGGCATCGGTTTCCTGTCGCACACACGCACATGGTTGTGTGTGTGTGTAGGCCTTATCGGCCTGGCCTGCTGGCTGGTTGATAGACAGCCAAGGTGACGTGTTGTTTTGGTCCAGAGGGAGAAGAGAGAGGTGGATCTGTGCGTCTCTCCTTAAAAGTCTGCAAGAAGTCCCACCCTTTGTGATTGAGTTGACCAATGGGATTGTTGGGATTTCCCAGTGGGAAATTCCTCTGTGGGAGATTTATGGCTCTTTGTTTCAAGCATGATTCAATGGGTCTGTGCCCATTTATACTTAAATTAATGCAACAAACACACACTGCATCCTCTGAAGAAGGGACATACATGAAAGTGTAAGTCGTGAAACGAGCATTAATTTGATAGGAGACAAGACATATATGAGGTTACATGAACTAGTAAGTTGCTCATAAGACATGCATAAACGAAATACCATACAAGAGACCCTTTACAAAAGTGTACACGCAATGTCCTGGGGTGCATGTTCATTTATAGAACAGTTTTCTATAAATTAATGCAGGAAAGTCCTTTTTAAGGGCATTGGGTCCCTTTTCAAAAAGAATCAATTTAGAGTCGCAGCTCTCTGGAAATTCGTAAACCAAGTCTTATCTGATGGTAGCCATGGTAACAGAGATCTTCCCTGCTCTTCTGGGGGATGTTTTCACCAAACTTTGTTGGGTGAGTAAGTTTGCTGGATCATTCATTAAATATAATGAATGAATAATTGCGTCTGATTTGTCTCAGTCGTTACAGTAGTAAACATAATGCAACGTTTATATCCTTGTTTCAGATAATGAGAGAGATGAGAACTCCTGGCCAGTTGTGTGGACTGAAAATCAGGCTAGGGAATTTAAAAGAGGCATCCTTGGTTAGAGTGGAAGGACAGAAAGTTAGGTAGATATCAGCACACATGCAAAGCTGATATAAACAATTGAAATTCATAAAGTCAATGACTATGCAAATTAGAGGTAATACATGGTCATCTTAAATGTGCATTAATTTAAAAAATGTACACCATTAAATTACTATATGGTCATGTTAGTTATCAAACGTTGTAAGATGATTAGTTATTGGAAGAGTGAAAGATGTTTCTCCTTTCGCCTGCTTTTCATGTATTTGTTAGCCATAGTGTGAAGATTGAAAACAGTTTATTAAATACTTTTAAAGTAAAATTTGACCCTGTTCATCAGATGTTGTTGCTAATAAATACAAAACTTGTATGATGATGCTAATTAGTCATGGTTTTTGTTTAGGTTGTGCGGGTTTGCAGCGCAACAAAATCAGCTGGCATCCTCACAGAAAAAAAGTGTCCTCAAACGCAAACAGATCAAAATCTCTGGCCTCTTTGAGGAATAAGATACGATGACATGAGACATCCAGGCCACACAAAATAGCCCAGGAGCTCACTGAAAAGGGTGGACAGGATTTATTTGTACACCCACCACAGGAGAGAAATCAGAGCAGGCACTGACAGCACAGGCTTTGGGACATTTTGGATCGGTTCCCCTGGAGTCAAATGCAAAGCTCACACCAATCAAAGTAAAGCAGTTCCTACAAAGTCTGATCAACAACATGGAGAAGCGCCTCTCATTTGAAGGTGAAATGCTTCATGATCTCAGCGTTCTGGATATAGGCATCTGGCCATCAACACCTGGCATACGGCATGGTGAGGCACAAGTGAAACGCCTGTGCAGGCGGTTCAATCTTTGTGAAGAGCAAGCAGTTCATGGTATGAGAGATTTCCTTAAGCACCCAGACAGTGAGCCTGAAAGCCTGAAACCACTCTTATGATGCATGCAGTCCATCTCTTGCAGCACTACGGAGTGTGAAAGGGGCTTTAGTCTCATGAACAATGTATGAACGGAGAAAAGATTTACACTGTTGATGTGCAATATAAGTATTTTGATGATGATCAGCATCAATGGGTCCCCTGTAAGACTTTTTGAGGCAAGGAAGTACGTTACAACATGGTTGAGAAGCCATCGCTCTGCCACGCAAGCAAAGAGGCAAAGCACACCTCAGATGCCCGAGTACAAACATATTGGGAAAGCTTTGTAGACTACCAGTAAGTGTTCAGTTCTTGTGAACTAACACAGTGAACCCAGTATGGATTCATATGACAATGATGAAAATTTTGTCATCATTTACTGACCCTCATGTTGTTCCAAACCTGTATGAATTTCTGTTTTGAACACAAAAGAAGATATTTTAAAGAATGTCGATAACCAGACAGTTGACGGCACCCATTGACTCCCATCATATTTTTTTCCTACTATGGAAGTCAATGGCTAATATAAAAGGAAAAATATGTTACAGATTTTAACAGGTTAATTAATGCAAACAGTAAAGTAGAAAATTAGTCCAGTCTCCCCAGCTGTAAATGTCATTGGCTGACATGTTGATAACACATAAGCAGTCTTTCAGAATGCTCTCAATTACATGTAGATGCATACTGTATGCATTAGTGAGTGTGGTGGTGTTTATGGGATGTTGCTCTGGGACGGGCGAGTATGAGGCTGACTGGGAAAAATCACAGTATACTCACTACAAAAAAATAGACTACACCATTGCTTTGGCTTCACTTTTCAGGACTTGTGCGGCATACTTGCTTTAACATTGTCTGCTGCATAATATATAGCATTAAATTAAGATAAATAAAGTTTGGGACTACATCAGAAACACAAACTATCTATAATGCTTACAAGAATATATCTTAAAATATAATTAGAGGTACTATTAGCATCAAGCTTTGTTTGATTATTAGTGTATTTGCTCAAAACCCACTTTAAACCACTATCGAGTGTTTGCAATAACTTTGTTAGATTGTGATCTAAAGTGGATTTTGATTCGATAATAGGCAGACATGCATTCTTATGTTTTAATGGATTGAATGCTACACCTGCTTTATCATGATTTGTCATGAACATCCTTTGTTATAAAAAATACCATGAGCTACATAAAAAAACATCATCATAATCATATCTATTTGCTTTTATATTTAATCTGTAGAAAAAAGTTTATCTCATTTTTTTTTTATATACAGGGCAGGAGATATTCACATGATTGACAGATCTAGAGCAAATGCGCTCAGACTCATAACACTCCCGCACGTGGGAAACGGACAGTGCTCTTCAATCACATAATGGTCAGGGTTGAGCCTGGTCAGTACCTGGATGGGAGACTCCTGGGTAAACTAGGTTGCTGCTGGAAGAGGTGTTGAGGTCAGCAGGGGGCGCTCACCCTGTGGTCTGTGTGGGTCCTAATGCCCCAGTATAGTGATGGGGACACTATACTGTCAAAAAGCACCGTCCTTCGGATGAGACCAGCTTATGCGATTTATTATTTTGATTCAAGAGCGTCATCGTGCCGAACATTTGCGTTCAGTGTGAAAGGGCCTTTACTCTGTGTCTTGGCCTGGGTCTCCGCCTATGGTTTAAACCACTATGTATTAAGCTTGCATTGACTGTGCATAACCTGTATGGTCTGAGTCTTGGTCTCAGGGATAGGTCTTGGTCTACATCTGGGTCTTGAAGGGTCTAGTCTTGGAGAGTCTAGTCTTGATTACACCTCTGACAAAAACACTTGCAAAAATTGCATGGCCATCCCTCCCCTTCTGCACATTTACTGCCTCTTTTGTTGTCATATTCAAAATGACTCAATACCAACGGCCTGAGATTGCAATCAGCAAGACACCAAGCAATCCGAAAAACGTCTCCAGACTGCCTGTCTTTTTTTTTTCCTGGAGGGTTTCTAAAAAATAATGAGAAATAATCAGTGTTTATAATGTAACTCCATGCACCAAGAATAATGTTAACCTTGGAATAAGTTATTTTTGCATATTTTTTTAAAGGACTGTTTTCACACACAATAAGATTTTCAAATTAATTCTGATTTTGACCGAAGCTACCTATCTGTTGTACCTTCAAAATGGCTACCAGCTAAGCTGTCTACATGACAGTACTGATTATCATACAGATACTTTTCCACATTTAAATAAAATTATAATTTACAGTTTAAGAAAATATACTTCCTTAATGTCTAATTATGCAGAGTAAAATTTTGCTTCGACATCATGGCTTTTCTATTGTTAGCAAAACATGCTAAGGTTCCTCATTTTCCGCAATACCATTCTCGTATAATTATTTTTACGTGTGGCAGCGCGGCACATTGTTCATGTATAAACGTTGAATATTAAGAGAATATTAACTTTAGTTGCCAAACAGGTGATTAAGAATAAAGGGGGTCGCGCACAAGCGCAGAGTTGTTCAAAACCCTGCCACGGCATTTACATTGTTTTCCATTAAATTAATTCATCCATCGCACACGCACAGACAGAGAGCACGTCTTGCACTTGAACACACAAACATAATGAATACTGTAGTCTCTCGTGGATTACTTTTCGATTCTTTGTAAAATTGCTTTAAAAACAAACATGTTTAACAAAGGAGCGCTACACAAATGCAAAAAATACAGATTACTTGATTACCAAAATAGCCATAGTCTACTGTTTGAACTACAAGAATGCATAAAACCTTGTTACTTGCTTAGAGCTTGGGGCAGTTGTTCTGAGGCATATGTAATAAATTCCCTGTGGATCCTGACATCCAACAGGTTCTCTGACAAGGTTCTCAAAAAGAGGAATGTTGTATCAAAGAGTTATGACACAGTCGTGTACCCTACACTCAATTAAACATGGACCCAGCGCAAAAAATTCTGATCTTTCTAAGGAAATTCGGGCAGAAAGATCAAAGTCCACTGGAAGTTGCATCTCTAGTAAACAGGAAAGGGATGGACTCCATCACGACATGCAGCATGCATCGTCTGCAAAAGATCCGAGGTTAGACCTCATGTGGTCACGGTATGGGCTTCATGAGGTTGTGGGGTACAGGGCCAAGTCATACATTAATCATATGGCTGACTTGGCCAGGAAGTCCATCTGCTGGACTCAGGTCAGGATCGAGGTGGAATTTCGGTGAATGTTGACGCCAGCGACTTCTACAACCCGATGGCCATTCAACACCCCCTTGCTCCTGTCATTCAAGGATAATGCTCATAAGTTGGGCCTGTGGCATGTCGTGCAGCAAGTAGCGAACCGAGCACACTTCACACCCTGCTCACCGAATGTATAAGGGAGGCACTCACGAAAGTCAGGACGATGATCTTGCAATCTTTGTCCATGTTCTTTGGAAGCCGTTGCAGACAGGCATCCACCCAAGGCATGCCCCCCTCTTGGTATCTTACCAGGTTTTTGGTTTGGTTCATGGATTACTCTTGCCTCAATAGCACCTACAACAATAAAAAGACAAATCCATTAGGGTGTACTCACACTAGGCACGGTTGCCTTGTACCGTGCCCAGGCGCGATTGTCCCCCCCAGTGTTTGGTGTTTGCTGTCGTAATGATGACAGTAGCGCACAGCTGTTCCATGCTCCGGTGCAGTTAGCGATCACACTACACGCGTAACCGAACCGCGCTGCGCTCTGGCCCACCTCTTCCAAGTGGGCCAGGGCCAGCTAAACGAACCACGCCCGGGCACGGTACGGAGCACTCACACTAGTCAAACGAACCAGATTTTGGGGGTCGAACGCGCCCGTACACGGTTCAGATCGCCTAGTGTGAGTACACCCTTAGTCACCAACTTTACCAATGCAGACTCCAGCCAATGAGTGAGCCACTAATATTTAATGTAAGGGATCAAATATTGGTGTTGTCATTTGCATTGCATCTGCAAGTTCTAAATCATTAACCATGTGCAAATTACAGGTTCAATAGACGCTATTACCTCTTTCATGAAACTTTCATAAATTTATAAATACATTCAAAGTTATTTGCACATGAAATAAACCTTCCCAAAAATGTCCCTGTTGATTCACAAATGCTTTAGCAAACATCTAATTTAAGATTCAACTGTATATATTTTAGGGCTGGCACAATTCCCAAAATAAATCAGAGCACTCAATAAAAAAAAAAATCCTTGATTGCAGTTTACTTCGACTACTCAACATAATCCCGGAAGTGGCGCTTTTCACGGACAAGAATCCATGAACCACATTATCTACTGTTTTTTTTCACAGACTGCAAAAAATGTTTAAACCATTTAAAAATCCTATTATATCTGTCACGATACACCAGTGAGAGTGCCCCTTATTACCCCTAGAGGGCACTCCACTCCGGACGGTCACTCCATCAAGAACTACATTACCCATAATCCTTTGCCCGGACTCATCAGCACTCATTGTTTACACCTGAGTCTCATTTACCTCATTACTTCTGCCTATATCTAGCCTGTTCACCCTGTCATTCACTGTGAGGTTCTGTATGTGTTACACTGCATCTCTGAGCGGTTTCCTGGTTCATAGTGATAGTGATAGTGATAGTGATAGTGATAGTGATAGTGATAGTGACGGTGACGGTGATGGTGATGGTGAAGTGAAGCTTTCAACACAATTGTATCAGAAAGATTCATTACTCGAAGCTTTTCAAATCAGAGCTCGACGAGGACCTCTGCTGGTGAAAGTGAGGGAAAACACAGTGTCGCAAAATGTTTTGAAACCAACGTATTATCTTAGAAGCAAAAATGAATTAATGGATAGATGAATAAATTAATGAATGAATCGATATATTAAGTACAGTGGGGAGAACAAGTATTTGATACACTGCCAATTTTGCAGGTTTGCCCACTTACAAAGCATGTAGAAGTCTGTAATTTTTATCATAGATACTCTTCAACTGTGAGAGACGGAATCTAAAACAAAAATCCAGAAAATCACATTTTATGATTTTTAAGTAATTAATTTGCATTTTATTGCATGACATAAGTATTTGATACATTAGAAAAGCAGAACTTAATATTTGGTACAGAAACCTTTGTTTGCAATTACAGAGATCATACGTTTCCTGTAGTTCTTGACCAGGTTTGCACACACTGCAGCAGGGATTTTAGCCTACTCCTCCATACAGACCATCTCCAGATCCTTCAGGTTTCGGGGCTGTCACTGGGCAATACGGACTTTCAGCTCCCTCCAAAGATTTTCTATTGGGTTCAGGTCTGGAGACTGGCTAGGCCACTCCAGGACCTTGAGATGCTTCTTACGGAGCCACTCCTTAGTTGCCCTGGCTGTGTGTTTCGGGTCGTTGTCATGCTGGAAGACCCAGCCACGACCCATCTTCAATGCTCTTACTGAGGGAAGAAGGTTGTTGGCCAAGATCCCGGGATACATGGCCCCATCCATCCTCCCCTCAATACGGTGCAGTCGTCCTGTCCCCTTTGCAGAAAAGCATCCCCAAAGAATGATGTTTCCACCTCCATGCTTCACGGTTGGGATGGTGTTCTTGGGGTTGTACTCATCCTTCTTCTTCCTCCAAACACGGCGAGTGGAGTTTAGACCAAAAAGCTCTATTTTTGTCTCATCAGACCACATGACCTTCTCCCATTCCTCCTCTGGATCATCCAGATGGTCACTGGCAAACTTCAGTCGGGCCTGGACATGCGCTGGCTTGAGCAGGGGGACCTTGCGTGCACTGCAGGATTTTAATCCATGACGGCGTAGTGTGTTACTAATGGTTTTCTTTGAGACTGTGGTCCCAGCTCTCTTCAGGTCATTGACCAGGTCCTGCCGTGTAGTTCTGGGCTGATCCCTCACCTTCCTCATGATCATTGATGCCCCACGAGGTGAGATCTTGCATGGTGCCCCAGACCGAGGGAGATCGACCGTCATCTTGAACTTCTTCCATTTTCTAATAATTGCGCCAACAGTTGTTGCCTTCTCACCAAGCTGCTTGCCTATTGTCCTGTAGCCCATCCCAGCCTTGTGCAGGTCTACAATTTTATCCCTGATGTCCTTACACAGCTCTCTGGTCTTGGCCATTGTGGAGAGGTTGGAGTCTGTTTGATTGAGTGTGTGGACAGGTGTCTTTTATACAGGTAACGAGTTCAAACAGGTGCAGTTAATACAGGTAATGAGTGGAGAACAGGAGGGATTCTTACTGGTTGGTAGGTGATCAAATACTTATGTCATGCAATAAAATGCAAATTAATTATTTAAAAATCATACAATATGATTTTCTGGATTTTTGTTTTAGATTCCATCACTCACAGTTGAAGTGTACCTATGATAAAAATTACAGACCTCTACATGCTTTGTAAGTAGAAAACCTGCAAAATCGGCAGTGTATCAAATACTTGTTCTCCCCACTGTACATGACAACAATCTGTTCCATTGCATACTCCTAGTAACTCAAACCAATAAAGAACATTTTGTATTGTCAATGTGGACATTTTTCTTGTTTGTAAACAAATAAAACTCATGAATAAAGGAAGTAGGCTAAATAAATGCAGGTGCATGCACACAAAGAAACACACACACACTCACACTCACTTTCACATGATTATAGTAGACAATTGTAGGGCAAAGGAGGATTTGTGCTTAATGAACATTGTAAGAGGTGTTCTTTAGAATGACTGGTGCTTGGGGAGAGGGTAGTGCTCTAAGTGTTTTGAACTGAGTGCAGTGCTTTGAAACAGTGGGAGTATGTATGTAAATGACAGTGACACGGTTATAAGAAATGCAGACACAGTGGAATGGGAATATTTTATACTGCTAGTGCTTGTGGAGAGCTCAGGGGGAAATGTATTGTGGTGATTGATGGCGTTTATGGGTAACTTATGTGGTTTTTATTTAGGAACAGGATTTTCTCCACAGTGCTGGGGCTGAGCCTATTTCTCTTCTTGCTGACCACTTCACCAGCCTTAGGAAATACCCGTTCACAGGGCACAGAAGAGGCAGGGGTACACAAATAGCTCAGGGCCAGCATATATAAATGCGGGTAAATGTGCCGGTGCAGTGACCAAAACTGAAGTGGATTTTCAGAGCAGGGGATGTTGGGTTCACTCAGGTAACGCTGAACTTCAATGGTGGCATTGGCAGTGGCACTCTTCACCTTCCGTGTTTCCGTCACCCGTTGGTCAAGAAGATCCCACAGGCCTGTCCCTAAAATAGTGAGAAAATACATAACATTTCATATATGCTGTAAAATATAACATGGCCATGATGAACTTACCTGAGGTATCTCCAGCTGCTGCAGAGGTATCAGCAGGCTCTGGTATTGGGTCAGATGCTGTCGTTTCCCTTACTTTAGCTGCACATTCAGCTGTCAGCCTATTGACAGCATTCTGGGCATTAGATGAGTTGCAAAAGCCCATAGTTTTAAAACAGGAATCCAGGATAGTGGCAAGGGTCATTTGGCTTGATGTCTCATAATGAGCCAACCTCTCCCACATAAGTCTGAAGAGGTTGTTGCAGAGCTGTGCTGCCTTCTCATCAGTCACTCCTTGCTGCTTTGTTGTTATAGCATGCCTCAACATGTGGATGAGGGGAATGATCTTGGAGCCAGAGACTTTTTTTCTGCTGAAAGTTCAAGAGTTTGCCTCTTTCAGTGGAGACAGTACACCAAGGCACTCAGACATCGTGTGGTACTCAGCTGAGGACAGAGCAGCCAAATCTGTCCTGAGTGACACCAGTGCAGCACCAACTGGTTCATACAGTCTAGACAGCATGTCAAATGTGCTGTCCACACATCTGAAGTTAAGGTCACAGCAGTAGCCCTCAGCACTTCTTCTTTAGCCTTCTTTTTCTCCTCCGTAAACTTTGTCTCCACCATTGTCTTCAATGTTTGTCTTGATGGGAGAACGTACAGTGGGGAGAACAAGTATTTGATACACTGCGGATTTTGCAGGTTTGCCCACTTACAAAGCATGTAGAAGTCTGTAATTTTTATCATAGGTACTCTTCAACTGTGAGTGACGGAATCTAAAACAAAAATCCAGAAAATCACATTGTATGATTTTTAAGTAATTAATTTTATTGCATGACATAAGTATTTGATACATCAGAAAAGCAGAACTTAATATTTGGTACAGAAACCTTTGTTTGCAATTACAGAGATCATACGTTTCCTGTAGTTCTTGACCAGGTTTGCACACACTGCAGCAGGGATTTTAGCCTACTCCTCCATACAGACCTTCTCCAGATCCTTCAGGTTTCGGGGCTGTCGCTGGGCAATACGGACTTTCAGCTCCCTCCAAAGATTTTCTATTGGGTTCAGGTGGACCTCTGACGTGAACTCACAAAGCACCACGACGCATGCGCGAGAATATGACGTAGAGCTGCGGAAGCGAGGAACTTTGTTTACAAGCAGAGGAAGACGCGCTGTATCTAAGCTGTTGAATTCTACATTGATTGTGCTTTAGGTCTTGGCGTAGTGCTCAAAATGGTGCTAAAGTGTGCATTTCCTGGATGCCCGAACGCCGGCTCTACGTCATATTCTCGCGCATGCGTCGTGTGCTTCGTGAGTTCACGTCAGAGGCCTAGACGGAAGACAAGAATAAAGTTGAATAAAGTCGTTATTTCGATTTTTTTTGCGCACAAAAACTATTCTCGTCGCTTCATAAAATTATTGTAGAAGCACTGTAGTGAGATGGACTTTTTAACGAAGTCTTTAGTACCTTTTATGGGTCTTGAGAGAGGAAATGTCATTGCTGCCAGTGGAGGCCTTCTGAGCCATCGGATTTCAACAAAGATATTTTAATTTGTGTTCCGAAGATGAACAAAGGTCTTACGGGTGTCGAACGACATGAGGGTAAGTAATTAATGACAGAATTTTCATTTTTGGGTGAACTAACCCTTTAACATCATTTTGACTTGTGATAAAAATTGTGATATCGTCTGCATAGGCAGATAATGACACCCTACTACTACTATTTATACCAGGAAGTAAAATTCCATTGAGGTCTCTCCTTATCCTACACAACAATGGCTCTATAGCAAGGCTATATAATTGGCCAGAAAGTGGGCAACCCTGCCTAATACCTCTTGATACAGGTATTGGTTCACTTAGTCCTCCACCAGCTTTAACCATCACAAATACATTTGAATATAACAACTTAATATAAGATATAAAATTATCTCCTCCAAATTGTTTTAAAACCTTAAGTAGATACACATGATCAACCCGATCGAATGCTTTTTCTTGGTGCAAACAAAGAATACCCAGGTTTGAATGATGAAGTTGGTTAAAATCAATTACATCCCTTAATAAAAAAAGATTATCCATGATTGACCTTTTTGGAATACAGTACGTCTGGTCATTTTGAACCATTAACTCTAAATAACACTTAAGCCTATTTGCTAAACACTTTGAAAGTATTTTGTAGTCTAAACACAATAGAGAAACTGGTCTCCAATTTTTTTAGAAGACCTAGATCTCCTTTTTTTGGAAGCAAAGACAGTTCAGCTCTCCGGCAGCTCATAGGAAGGGTTCCACTTTTGATACTTTGAATGGTCTTGTCCTAATAAATTCCAAAATGCTTGGTATGTGAATGAGTGGCCAGAGTGATTTTTACATCGTCTGGAAGCAAAAATTCTAGCCTACGTGATCCAGTTTTCAAAAGTCTTGTGAACAAATATTCAGTATTGTTTTTATAGCCTTATAACAGTTACTTTTTTTTTCTTTCCACAAACCACGCATAAACGTAATTTTCTCAAAACTGCAAACTTTTACACACATGCTGTTCACATATTATTATAGCAGAGTTTGTGTTGAATACAGTATAATCAGACTTTAGCCATGAAAATGTTACAAGTAACAGAAATAAGCTCAAATGTCAGGGCATGTCAAAACTCAGGGCTCAGAGGGTTAATCCAGTCTTTAGTGTCACATGATCCTCAATCCTCAATGTGTTTTAATCCTCAAGACAACAAATATGTACATGCGGTAAATATCTGTGATGGATGTAGTGGGTTACTATCTGGGAATAAATTGTGGGCAGCTCACTCAGAGAAGCTGTGAAAATGTTCGGTATACCAGTTGCTAATCCAGTCTCCCAGGGAGTTTAAATTCACTCAGCTCTTCTGAAGTGCTGCACCTGACAACCTAAAATCATAAAAAACATGTGCCCTTAATTATTAAAGGTGCTGAACATTGTTGTTCCCCATAAATTAGAGGTTTGGTTTCAGCCACACATGATCATGAAAAGCTTTTCCATTGTGAATTATGGACCAGGCCATCGGTCTTCCAGCAGTGTCAAATTTATTTTCAGCTAGAGCCTTCTGATCATGGCTAAAGAGCAGCTGTCCCGGTTTGCCCTGAGAAATGCCAAGGGTACTTTGGAGCTCAATCATGAGAAGTCTAAGAAAAAGGAAAAAAGCCACAACAGCACAAAAGATTATGAACACCTTATGCATGGGATTTTGGAAAATATCAGTATAAATCTTTATATTTTTGTGATGACTTTGGATTGTTAAAACACAAAGTATTTATTTATTAAATTAATATTATGAATTCAAAGATTTGTTATTTAATTGTATTCAGAACATATAAGACATGTCTAATACATGTGAAGTAAACTGTGTTCTGGATTGGTCATCAAAAATTGCTGCTCTTCAATAAAAAATTGCAATTTTGTTTCATGCATTTATTCTAAGAAATAATAAGGATTTAAAATGATATTGCCCAAAACTCCACTTTGAAAGCTAGTGCATTTTCAATTTACCTGAAAAATTCTCTCCTTGGACCTCCATAGTCCTCTGCCATTTCTCCCACAAATTCAAAGTTGGAAGTTTTATGCCATTCAAAGTAATTCCTTGACAAGGCAACATATGCACTGTTTAGGATGTTTTTACGCCTTAATATCTTACCCGAGTGTAAGACTGGAGAAACTGTAAGAACTATAAGAGAGGGCAGCTCTCTGAGAAAACAAAGGAAATTAATATCTGAACTCTCTCTTGTGAAATTTCCATTCCCATCCAAGACAAAATCCCACTGAGTTGATCACCCAAGTATTGCCTTAATTTACATTTCATTCCCCTCCCCTCATCTCTCCTCTCCATATGTTGAAATTCACTCAAAATCTACATGGGTTAATGTGAACAAGTACTATACAGTATTATACATGTTTGGTATCATTTGAAATGTCTCAGTGCGTCTGGTACAAAGGTCTCATTCACACAGAAGTAAAGGTAACAAAGGTTTTAAGAGTTTAGAGATATTTTGCTTATTGTGTGTGGGTGTGTCCTCTGCCAATTGGTCTTTACCTCCTGTCGTCAATAAGGTGTAAATTACAGGTCTACATGACTTGATTATTGCTAATTCCCATTGTGGTCTGGTATTTAAGGAGATGTTGCAGAAGGGTCAGGCGCGATTCTGTAGTCAGATCAGCCCGTAACGCTGTGTGGTTTTCAGACACTCAGTGTTATGTAATTGAAGTAAAGAATAAAAGACGCATATCTGACAGAGTACTTGATGTTATGTATTATCTTTGAATTGATTATGTAATTGGCATGATACATTTACCTCTAATTTTTCTTTAACATTTGCTGCAGACCATTGAAAGGAAATTTTAAAAATGTTCTGCCAAGTCCATTTCTTTGAAGGTTCAGGGTCTCCTCAGCTGTTGGAATTGCATCTGTAGACATCAGTGCACAACAGAAGAAAATATGCTCCCATGGGTCACTCACCGGCCTGTTAAAAAGACCACTTCTTCTTCCTCTGCTACTTGGGTAAGGACTATGGAAAAGCCTTGAAAGCGTCTTTGATGCAGAAGATGTTTGAGGAGCCGGTAGCAATGGTGCATGTGTTGGAGGGGTGGCAAAAGGTGGGTGTGGACATTAGTAACTCGAAATTGAGGATTGAGTAGGAGCAAGCTTGGGGGGATAGAGAAAGGTGTGTGCAATTGGTGGGTAATTTTGTGGAGTGCTTGAAGCAGGTGCAGGACATGTGGCACTGCTGGTTTGTGCGAGGGGGCTGGAGAGGATCTGGTCAGTGGGAGGAGAAGTAGGGGAGGGGAGGTTTGGTGTCGAAGGGGGGCAGGAGTCGGGTTTTGAACCAGTGAAGATTGCTGCCTTTGCAAATTCCATTTGTCATAGAAAGTCATCAGCCCCTTTCACACAAACAGTCTTTACTGGTAAATTACCGGTATCAGATCATGTGTGAACAGGACCTTTTCAAAAATACCGGTAAATTGGTTCCGGCAAATTGGTTTACCAGTAAGGGAAGTTGTAACATTACCAGTAAATTTCTCTGTAATACTCAGTAATGTGCTCTGTGTGAACGCACAATGAAGATTACCGGTATATTCACGTATGACGTCAGAACGTGCTGACGTACGATGTCTGCTTTGGGCCAATCATAAACACTTATGAAGGTGACATGATTTACAGTAAGCGTTTAATAGTTTTTATATTTAAATATGTGCTAAATGATCATCTTTGACCGTTGCGCCGGCACGTCTTGCAGCTTTCTCAGTGCTGCGCTCGAGACCCAGCCTTATTCTCCATTCATCAGTGCTGCAGCTCTGCAGTTTAAAACTATTACACGTGTCTCGTGTTTTTAAGAGCAAAACTGCATTCTGTTTGATCATCCTTTATATTTCACTCAGACGTCAAAAGATAAAGACAATGGTGTGGCGTTTAAAGATCATTTCCGATGACTGACAACACAAAATTTACCGGCATTTCGCTGCTGATGTGTGAATGGTCTCTTACCGGTAAAAAGCCAGAACGCCGTTGCTTGTGTGATCAGCATATTTGTGTATTTACTGGTAAAGTATTTCTGGTAACCAAAACAATCTCTCTTCCATTAATTTCCTATTATCACTGTAAAGCTGCTTTCAAGCAATCTATATTGTGAAAAGCGCTATATAAATGAAGGTGACTTGACTTGGTAATTTTACAGTAATTTAATTGGATTGCTGTGTGAAAAGGGCTATTGTTTATTGCTTATCATCAAATTACTTTGACATGGTAGACATATATTTAGAGCCTTGAGATATTGTTGAAAAATTGCAAGATGAGGAGCCTTTAAATATAGAGTTTAATAAACCATTTATCCAGAGATGCCTATTCAGTGCTTTGCAGATTAAAATAAAATTCAATTATAAAATAAAATATAATTAGTAAATTATTACATACAATTCTTTCTTTTTTTTCCAAGTTGATGAATGTTTTCGCTGAAAACAAAATAAAACCGATCTGAATCGACATCCTTTCACCCTAAAAAAAAAAAAAAAAAAAATGAAAATCACAGCACTGGGAGTGTAATAAAGTTCAACTCTTTGTTTTGTTCAACTCTACTGATTGTCCAAAAACAGTCTAGCCACCATCAATGCCTCCTGGTAAATGTCCAAACCAAATTCTTTGCTGTTTAGGGTCAATGCTGTCGTGTAGCTGTGCCTCTAGAAGACCTTGAAGAGCTGGTTGTGTCATTGGAGCCTCAACCTGTTGCACTGGAACCTCAGCAGGAACTGGTCCATCCCAATCAATTCCCCATGCAGACATGTCACACTATGAAAGCAACAAATCATTAGCTACATTTGTAATTTCAAAGAGATTGGAATTATGTAATTTGGTCAAGAATCAACAATGATGTAGATCTGTAAATGTCTATACCTCATCAGGAATCTGTTGTGGTGAGACTATTAGCCCTGCCACCCACAGCTGCTGGGGAGAAATGTTGCCCTCTGAGGACAAGGGATGTCTGTCCCAGGTGTCTGCGAAGAATTTAAGCCGTGGCAGCATCACAAAATGTACGCATATTATGTGCACATCATTGTTTGGGTCAAGGGCTCCAATATCTTCAAGGTATCGGAATGCACCATAGTACCCTTACGAAAATGAACCATGGTTTTACTACAAATAAAACCAAAAAAAAACATGGTTATTATAGTTAAACCATGGTAACCACAAATTAACCATGGCTTTGCTACTCTAACTATAGTTTAACCATGGTTTTTGTGGTAAAACTGTGGTTATATAAATGGTAATCAATTAGCCAAAAAAACATGGTTACTACACTTTTAATATAATAAAACCATGGTTAATTTTCGTAAGGGTAGATGTTGATGACTGCACCATAAATCATGCCATAGCCTTTCTATCCGCTGATTGTGGACACTCTTGCCCATTATGTAGCTCCTGTGCTCTGATGAAAAGTACAGGACACAGTCAATCGTAATTTAACAGAAAAGGCAAATTCCCTGAAAAATCTAAAATGAATGGACATTATTTACTGTTTAAAATGACTAGGGATGCTGAATATAATAATAAAGCAACCGCCAATCCTTTTCTTTTATCTGATACAAGATTGACTATCTGTATCATAAATTAAAATCAAATGTGCAAGATATCAAAAAGTAAATGTACAACAAACACCACTGCTGTGGATTTGTGTTAACAAAATAATTAATTAAAATGTGCTCTGAACAATGATGACCATGAGAAAAAGAACCATATTGCAACTATCAAGCTCAAATGTAAGTTTTCATCTGAGTGCATCTTCGGTAATGCATGAAACAACATGGTCATCTCTGGCATCTAGGGACCACTTTTTGGGTAACTTCCTCCTTCTACTCTCTACTACTTCCTACTCTTCTGACTTACTGCACCTACCAGGTCCCCGATCAGGATGCTCAAGCATGTATCTTGCCACGTCTACATTTTCCCCTCTGTGGTCACTGTGGACACGTTGAGGCATACCATGATCACACTCAGCTTGTAAGAAGCAGTTCAGAACTGTTGAGGCCCTGTTGTTGCTGGCTTTCAGGAACATTTATCTTGGGGCTAAACCCATCAATGCCCCCATGGACAACTGTTCTCCAACTGTGAAAACAGGGAAGAAAATAGTGTATATAGAGGGTAAAAATAGTTTGACCTAAAACGCGGACAATATGCTGGCATAAATATTTTTCTTTTTGTGTAATGCCATTGTAACTTTTAAATGTCTTACCGGATAAGTTTATGTTTCCCATCAATATGCCAGAGGGAAAGAGATGCTGGAACTGAATAAGGATGTCTTGGCACAATGTTCAGTTCAAGCCCACGTGTAACAGTCCCAACAGGATCAACAGCTCTCATCACCTCGCGGACTCTGCGTTGCTGTACCCTTTAGGAACAGAACAGCTAAAATAACATGCAAAAGTTTTCCCCGCTTTGTCAGAATATCTGTTTCTATAAAAGACAACCTTATTCCCAAAATGCATTAAGTTCTTTCAAAAAGGTGTTGCTGCATAGTAGAAGTAATTACAGTCTGATAACTCATTCAAATGGGATTTCTCTGATTTGCCTTTACAGAAATCCAATAAGCATTTCTCTTGGGAAGTTTTATTAGTCATCCTGTCCTACTTGAAAACACTCTGTTATCTTCTTATAGCCTTCTCCTACTTGGTAGGCATTAATTATTTAAATTTTCTTGTTAAAGTTGCCCAATGGCTTCATATTGTTGGGACCAGGTTTAAGGAGTATTTATAAAGTTTTTTTATTTGCATCACCGGGCCTTTTCTAACAATGTATGTGAACAAGCCATAACCCTAACAGACTAAATAAAGTCAGAGGCCTTGGTAAGTTATCTGTGAGCTGAAATCTCTTGGGGTGCCTAAACTTTTACACAGTGCTCCTTTCCTTTTTTCACAAACAACAAGACTAATACATCAACCTAGCTTAAAGTGTTGAAAAACAAAATGTATACCTTTTGGTATATATATATATATATATATATATAAACAGAGTAACCTGAAGTGGTAACATGCTCGCAGTGATGGTTTGAAACATACCTCATACCTCTTGCTTTGAGATATCCCATGACCATCTTTTGGCCTGTGTTAGGGCAAGTGGCAAGTCCATCACAGATTTTTTAAAGTCCTCGTCACTTATGTCACTCTAAGTCTGCCTCACCGATAAGTGACATTGGGGTCATTCTCCTCCAAATTGTGCGTGACAGCACAAGCCTTTTTCGGGGGTGGTCCAGCCGCGGCGAGACTTAACCCCTTCCTCTTCATTTCTGGCAGATCAGGAAGGCTTCAGAGGCACAGGGTCCAGTGTAATTCTAGGCCGGGGGCCCTGGTGTTTAGGGTTGGGGAAGCGCTTCGAAGTCTGAGGGCACTGTCGAGGCTCAGACTCTGGTTTGGCTGGCTGTTGAGTCATCGTGGCTTTCTGGCGACTCGAAATAGCAGAGCGCTTAGGCAGGAAGTTTGACCCTGCGTCTTTTTCAAGATGTCATTCAAACCGTGTTTTTCTGGATGCCGTCGTTATCTGTCCCCAGCTGACGGACACGATCGCTGTCTCTCGTGTTTGGGCGTTCAGCACGCTGAGGCGGCTTTCGTGGATGACTCATGTTCCCATTGAGGGAACATGACCATCGCAGTACTACGGTCTAGACTCGAATACCTCAGACGGGGTGGAGTCCCATTGCGTATCCCCCGATCTAGTGGCCCTCCTGCTGCGAAGCAGAGGGCTGCTACTTTGGCTGATGCCTTTGGTGGAGACCTGAGGGTTACTGTGAGGGAGACCATCTGTTACTTTCGGGGCTCCGGCTGAGGACATGGTCTCGATAGCCGCATCGGGGGACGAGCTAATGGACTCCGGAGATGAGGATTCGGCTGCGCTGCCCCCTTCTGGTGTGGTAGCGCTGCCCGAGTCTGATCCGGAGCTCACGGCTATGCTTGCCCGGGCCGCCGCCAGTGTTGGGCTCGAGTGGAACCCTCCACCGTGTCCCGAACCCTCGCGGCTGGACGATTGGTATCTCGGGACGGCCCGCGCTGGTTCTCAGCGCCCCGCCCCAGTACCTTTCTTTCCGGAGGTGCATCAGGAGCTCACGAAATCGTGGATAGCGCCTTACAGCGCTAGAAACCGATCGACTGACTCAATAAAAGAGCAGTTTCCTCCCTCCCTGGGCCCCAAGAGGGCCAGGTTGGCAGTGTGCGACGCCCCCGGGCCTCGCCACTCCTTTCCTCCCCTCTCCCCCTCGCCAGGGGGCAGCAGTATGGGCACCGAGGACGCCCCCGGGCCTCCTCACCCATACTCTGCCCCACCCTGGAGTACTCAGACAACACTCCGGGCCGCCTCCGGGCCTCCCGAGTCGGGTCTGTCTACTCCACTTCGCTGCCCCACCCCGGGTACGTCTGTGGTGCCGTTGGTCCCGCTTGTTCGGTCTCTGGGAGCCTGGCTAGGTCTCACCAGGCCGTCTCGCTGGCTCATCCGTACTATCAGACTCGGCTACGCGATTCAGTTCGCGCGCCGGCCGCCCAAGTACAGGGGCATCCTCTTCACCACTGTGCGGAGTTGCGATGCCCATGTCTTACGGTCCGAGATCGATGTCCTGCTGGCGAAGGACGCAATCGAGCCGGTTCCTCCTGCCGATATGAGTTCGGAGTTCTACAGCCCCTACTTCATTGTACCCAAGAAAGGTGGTGGGTTAAGACCAATCTTGGACCTGCGCATTCTGAATCGGACCCTGCACAAGCTCCCGTTCAAAATGTTAACGCAGAAACGCATTTTCGAATGCATCCGTCCCCGAGATTGGTTCGCAGCGATCGACCTGAAGGACGCGCACTTTCATGTCTCCATTCTCCCTCGACACAGACCGTTCCTACGCTTTGAGTTCGAGGGGAGGGCATATCAGTACAAAGTCTTGCCCTTCGGGCTCTTCACGAAAGTCGCAGAGGCAGCCATTGTTCCGCTCAGAGAACGCGGCGTTCGGATTCTCAACTATCTCGACGACTGGCTCATATTGGCCCAGTCCCGGGAGCAGTTGTGCGAACACAGGGACCTGGTGCTCCGTCACCTCAGCCTGTTGGGCCTTCGGGTCAACCGAGAGAAGAGCAAACTCTGTCCCACACAGAGGATCTCTTATCTCGGTATGGAGCTGGATTCGGTCAACCGGACAGCGCGCCTCACAGAGGAGCGAGTCCGGTCAGTGTTGAACTGCTTGAATACGTTCAAAGGCAGGACAGCGGTCCCACTGAAATATTTTCAGAGGCTCCTGGGGCATATGGCATCTGCAGCCGCGGTAACGCCGCTCGGATTGCTTCATATGAGACCGCTTCAACGCTGGCTTCACGACCGAGTCCCAAGATGGGCGTGGCAGAGCGGCAAGTACCGGGTCTCAGTTACTCCTTACTGTCGCCAAACCTTCAACCCCTGGGCGGACCCTTCGTTTCTACGGGCGGGAGTGCCCTTAGAACAGGTGTCCAGGCATGCTGTGGTCTTCATGGATGCCTCATCCACGGGCTGGGGGGCCACGTACAGCGGGCACACAGTTTCGGGTCTGTGGACGGGGCCCCAACTGTGTTGGCACATCAATTGCCTAGAGTTATTGGCAGTACGTCTCGCCCTGGGTCGCCTCAAAAAGCCGCTACAGGGCAAGCACGTACTGGTCCGTACGGACAGCACTGCAGCCGTTGCGTACATCAACCGTCAGGGTGGTCTACGCTCCCGTTGCATGCTCCAACTCGCCCGCCATCTCCTCCTGTGGAGTCAGAAGCGTTTGAGGTCGCTTCGGGCCATTCACATCCCAGGTGCGCTGAACCAGACAGCCGACAAGCTCTCTCGTCAGTCGACACCTCCGGGAGAGTGGCGACTCCACCCCCGGAGTGTCCAGCTGATATGGGACCTCTTCGGAGCCACGCAGGTAGACCTGTTTGCCTCTCCGGACTCGACCCATTGCCAGTTGTACTATTCCCTGACCGGGGGCACCCTCGGCACGGATGCACTGGCGCACAGCTGGCCCCGGGACCTACGTAAATATGCGTTTCCCCCAGTGAGCCTTCTTGCACAGACACTGTGCAAGGTCAGGGAGGACGAGGAGCAGGTCTTGTTAGTTGCGCCCTACTGGCCCAACCGGACCTGGTTCTCCGAACTCACACTCCTCGCGACAGCCCCTCCCTGGCCGATCCCCCTGAGGAAGGACCTGCTTTCTCAGGGGCGGGGCACTCTATGGCACCCGCGTCCAGACCTCTGGAAACTCCATGTGTGGTCCCTGGACGGGACGCGGAGGTTCTAGGTGGCCTACCACAAGCTGTGGTAGACACCATCACTTCTGCTAGAGCCCCCTCTACGAGGCACCTCTACACGTTGAAGTGGAACCTGTTCGTTGAGTGGTGCTCTTCCCGCCGGGAAGACCCCCGAAGGTGTTCGGTTAATGTCGTGCTTTCTTTCCTGCAGGATGGGCTGGAGCGAAGGCTGTCTCCCTCCACCCTCAAAGTGTACGTCGCCGCAATAGCGGCGTATCACGATGCAGTGGAAGGTAAGTCCTTAGGAAAGCACGACTTAATCGTCAGGTTCCTCAGAGGTGCGAGGAGACTGAATCCTCCTCGTCCAACCTCGATACCCTCTTGGGACCTAGCCCTGGTGCTCAGAGCACTTCAGGGTCCTCCCTTTGAGCCTTTGCAGTCTGCAGAGTTAAACATCCTGTCCATAAAGACAGTGCTCCTGACTGCATTGGCCTCAATCAAGAGGGTAGGGGACCTGCATGCACTTTCGGTCAACGAATCGTGCCTAGAATTCGGGCCGGCCAACTCTCACGTTGTCCTGAGACCCCGGCCTGGATATGTGCCCAAGGTTCCTACCACTCCCTTCCGGGATCAGGTGGTGAACCTGCAAGCGCTGCCCTCGGAGGAGGCAGACCCAGCCCTAGCTTTGCTCTTCGTCTGTTACGGAGGCCAGCGGAAGGGAAAGGCTGTCTCCAAGCAGAGGTTAGCCCACTGGATAGTGGATGCTATCGTCTTGGCTTACCAGTGCCAAGACGTGCCTTGCCCGTTCGGGGTGCGAGCACACTCCACAAGGAGTGTAGCTTCCTCCTGGGCGCTGGCTCAAGGCGCCTCGCTGACAGATATATGTAGAGCTGCGGGCTGGGCGACACCTAACACGTTCGCTAGATTCTATAGCCTCCGTGTAGAGCCGGTATCTTCCCGCATCCTCGCCCCCAGTGGCCAGTAGCGCTAAGTGCCCGTTCTAGTGTCGGCTTGCAACGCCACTCCCGCCTTCTGGGCCGGATACATGCGTCTATTATCTCCAGTTGTGTTCCCCGGAAACGGCTAACCCTGTCGAGCTCCTCCGTCACCCCTTCGGTGTCAGACGTTGCGGCCGTCTGACGCCAGGCCTGCACCCGTATGCTTGTGGAACGTGTGTGTAGGCTGGGTGCCATATGTAGCGGTTCCCTAACGGCAACCCCATATGTGTATTTTTCCACGGTACCAGCTACCCTATTTGGCTAGCCCCGTGTCTTTCCCTTGACAGAGCCCGCTCTGTCGTCTCTGGTGGTGTTCTTTCCCCCCTGGGACCAGGCTGGATCCACCCCAGAGACTGCCATATGTAGTACTACCCTGATAGGTTAGTCCTTATGTGTATTTCGCCACCTCTCCTTCCTCTGAAGGACGTGGCTCCGCAGCATACCATCTCCACGAGACGGGCACGCTTTCCCAGCGTTATCCAATAGTCACACTGAGTGGGTCTTGCAGGAACAGCAGTGACTGACCTTCCCTGCCGGGAGCCCTGACTCCCACTCCAACATAGGTGTGGTCCAGTGAGCTCAGGCAGGGCGCTGGAAGGGCCAGCATCCCTGGCGTGTTGGTAGGGATCCCAATTCGTCGGTCAGTTCCGACGTACGTCGAACGTGACCGACTGAAAGGGAACGTCTCGGTTACGTATGTAACCCTCGTTCCCTGAAGGAGGGAACGGAGACGTACGTCCCGTCGCCAGGTGCTGTGCTTCAGCTGAAGGCCCGAGTCACCCGTCTCGGCTCCTCAGTTGAAAAGCGATATGCGGTGCTTCCACTTCCGTATTTATACCCGCGATGCGGGGCGGGTCGTGGAGTGCGTCAACCGCATGCCAATCCTCATTGGCTCGTTTTTAACACTCGAAGTAGATTGGTCTCCGAAAATAGATCCCAATTCGCCGGTCAGTTCCGACGTACGTCTCCGTTCCCTCCTTCAGGGAACGAGGGTTACATACGTAACCGAGACGTTTTAGTCTAGTCTTTGTGTCAAGCTGTCATTTTAGTTTTTATTAGTTTTAGTCACATTCATACTCTTTTTAGTCAAGTTTCAGTCGATTAAAAGTCTGAGCGTTTTAGTCTTATTTTAGTCAAAATTATCCATGACTATTTTCGTCTAGTTTTAGTCAATGAAAATTGTATTTTAGTCTCTTTTTAGTAATGCAATTCTATTTAACCCAGTCAATATAGTATAAGTACCTAGTAGTATAGACGAAACCAAAATTTTCTTTTAGCCAAACCCATTTCAAACAAGGTTATCCTATTATATTATTGTTACCTTATAGACTCAAGAATACATCCATTCCAGACACGGAAGACGCTCTGATTTGAATTTACAACATATTTATTTTACCAGCCAAACATGTTAGAAGTACACACACATAGTCTTGTTTTTATTCGTCAACAATATTGCATTATACATTTAATATAGTCATCGTCACATGACCAGCATTTACGTTGCGTCTCGTCTCATTTTCATTACGTGATAAATGTTCGTTGACGACGATATTTAGTCATAATTTTCGTTGACGAAAGCAACACTACTATTGTCTTGACCCCTCCTCTCTTGTTACCTGATAATTGGTTGATTTGCCCCACCTGTCTTCTGTTCCCTGCCTTGCTTCATGTCTCCTGGTTCCTTGTGTGTGGTATGTTTTGGTTTTCCCCCTCGTGGGTAGTTTTGTTTGTTTGTTTTATTTTATTTTTATAAAGGCGTCTTGGGGGCCCGCGCCCGCGCCCGCGCCGCACAAGCGTCTTTCCCTGATGGCTCCAGCCCCTGACCAGCATCCAGTGATGGCTCCAGCCCCTGACCAGCGTCCAGAGAGGACTCCGTCTCCTGTCACGAGTCCAGAGAGGACTCCGTCTCCTTCCGTTCCAAGTCCAGAGAGGACTCCGTCTCCTGTCTCCAGTGCAGAGAGGACTCCGTCTCCACTCAAGTCTCTTGTCCAGCCAGCCCCAGTCAAGCATCCTTTTTTTTTTTTTTTTTTGCAGTTCCTTTTGCAGTTTTTCCCCTCATTTTGTATTTAATTATGTTCAAATGCTTCATTTTGGTGACCTTTTATGCACTAATCTGTGCTGGATTATATTGTCTGCTGGTATCTTAATGAGCACGCTTTTTGATGCACAGAAAATATTTACTACAATGTTGTCAAATTGCTTACAAAGATTATGTAACACCTTTTTCAGTCCAAACACACATACACAGTTCACACGTTTAAAGACCACACTAACAGAATAGATTTAATAAACTTTGCTGAAATATTAATAATAACTCCTCTCATCATCATTCCCTCTTGTCTCTCTGTCAATGCCTCTTTGCTTGTTTGCTGTATTTGTCTTGACACTTATGGATCGAGTACACTGGTCAGTTCCAATCTTCTTGGCTACAATTTAGAGAATATGTCCACAGCTTCATCCAGGTTGACTGCCATGTCATAGTGTGTATGGATGAGGGCCAGGGATGACAAGCGGTCCTCTCCCATGCTGCTATGCATGAATGTGTTCAGTCCCCAGAGAGTGCTGGCTGACCGTTCACATTCACATGAGGTGACTGGCAGAGTACAAGCTGTTTTGAGAAGTTTGAAGATGTTTGGGTAGAGCAGCTCATCACATTCTTTGATTGCCTCAGCACATGAAGTTGGCCTTTGTTCTGATGACTTGTTTTTTCTGCGATTAAGAAAACTTTTTTGGATGTTATTCCATAAAATGTAGTTTTTATATGTGTACAACTGTTCTGACCAGTGATTGCTAACCATGTGCTGATTAGCATCTCCGAGCTAAGCGGTTGTGACATCATTGTTTTGGTAGTGACAAAAGGGAACACATAATCCTTTATTTGGAGGAATAAACAAAATTTTAGTACAGGTATGCATATCATTAGTATTGTACTATGTTTTAGTAGTGTTTTAGTATGCAAGATAAAATTCTGTAACCTCATCACATTACAATTACTTAAAGGTGCAGTCCATGATACTAGCGAAGGGTTGTTAGGTTGTTGTCAGTAATGTTAATTTATATGATTAACTTGACAGGGAGAATGGCATAAAACACCAACATGCCTAAAAAAAAAAATTAAAAAAAAAAATTATAGAAAAACTACAGCAGAAAAACAGAGAGAATACAAACAAAGGTTGAGGGAAGACCCAGTGAAGTACGAGGAATACTTAAGGAAAGAAAGAGAAAGAAATAAGAAACGAAGGGAAGAAGGAAAGTTGAAGAGTATCAGTGAATTATCTGACAGGGAGCAAAGACATGTCAGAAAAGACACAGGATTATGGTGAAAAGACAATAAGAGGTGGAGATATTCTGCAGGGCTTCCACACCACCTAGCACTTCCAGTGAGGGTGATCAGACACCAGTGCACATACACACTGGGGGAAAAAGACTAGTAACTAATAGTAACTATAGAAAATGTCAGAAGATCAAAGAAATCCAGAGGAGGGAAGACAAATATAGAAAGCGATATCAAAGGTTAAGGCAGAAGATGACACCAGACCAATGTTCTCCAAGGTCGAAGACTCAGAAGGATCTACAGAAGCACAGACTTCCCAACCAAGTCAAAAAGTCTCTTCTTTTTCCACAACACGCTTATCCACCAAATACAGGATAAATACAAGTCTGCAAGTTATAAAGAGAAACATTCATTCAGAAGAGCTTTCACAAACGGGTTTCTTGGAAAATACAAACTTGTCTCTATGATAAGAAAATGTGTTCAACAAGTCTGAAAACCACCCATGTCTTGGGTTCACCTATCAGAGCAATCACAAACAAAAAAACATGAACATAGTCAAACATTTTCTAAGCTGAGATGACAATAGTTGAGTATCAGCAGGGAAGAAGGAAACAATCACAAGATTTAACAACATCAAACAAAAGAGGTTTCACTCTGACACAATGATGAATCAGAAAATGATGCTGGAGATGCCTGACCTGAAGCTATCCTATTCACTTTTCTGTAGAATAAAGCCGTTTTGGATTGTTGCTCCAAATACGAATGATAGGGAGACATGTGTCTGCAAGGTGCATGACAATGCCCAAATGAAAGCACACAGGCTCAAAGCAGCTTGGCATCATTTACTCCCAGAGTTTGAGCAAAGTGGCAGAGTTGTGGTGCTGTGACACAACGGTCAAGGCTTGTATGTACAGAGAATGTATTTCATGCAGGAAGAAGTCGCTCACACATACCAAAACGACATCAGAAACGGGTCACATGGTGGTACCAGTGGCTCACAAAAAAGAAGACTATGAAAAAGAAAAGGATGGGAAAAGAGAGAAGAGCACTGTGACAAAAACTGTTAAGCAGAGATGTGAGGGTAGTACAATGCACCTGTGGGAAGATTTTAAAAAAGGAAATAAAAAAAGACAAAGTGTGCAAGCACCTCTTCAACATCCAACATCAATACACACAGCTACAGTCTTTGCATAGATCTCTGAAAGAAGATGAGGTGATTCTTCACATTGACTATGCAGAAAATTGGCAGTGCAAACATGCAAAGGAGGTACGGCAAGTCCATTTTGGAGCATCTCGTAGACAGACAACACTGCACAATGCTGTTTTGTACACCACAGCTAACACACTGACATTCTGTGCCTTGTCACCCTCAATGAAACATGATCCAACTTGAACCAGTTCTTCAGTTCCTGAAGGTGAACCACCCAAGGGCTCAAAAACTGTTCTTCATCAGCGATGGGCCAACTATGCAGTATAGAGGCAAGAAGAACTTTTACTTGATGAGCACCATTCCTTTCCAGATGGGTTTTACAGCTGTAAACTGGAGTTTCCTGTGCTGCGTTCCAGTTGGTTTTTATTATGCCCTTCACTCGCTAACTTCCCTCCGTCTCGTTCACTCGGATGTGCGTCATTGCTTATGTTGCATGAGTGCCCACTACTGGAGGAAACTTTGCAATGGGTTAATGGAGATGGTGGTCTAGTGGGTTAAACCACTAAACTAATATGCAGAAGGTTGCTGGTTTGATCCCAGCCACCACCAGTGTGTCCTTGAGCAAGGCACTTTATTTCATGTTGCTCCATGCTAAATGCATAAATGTAATGTAAATGGTTAAACTGGAACATCCTAAGCCCTTGATCACTTGGAATCCACTATGGAGTTGATTTATTTTTTTATTTTGTCCTTTGCGAAATTGTTTAATGCAGCATTCTATATGTATATAGGTGTGTTTGTGTTGTTTTAAATGTATTTCAAAATAATTAAAATATCATAGAGTTGTTTGTGGTGGGGTAAATATGCGATGACGTCACATTCGTGTTGTATATGGAGCTGCCTGAAGCATACTTATGAAGTAGACTCAAAATCGAGGAGCGAGAGTCTGTCCATATAAACTTCCCTCGTCCACTTCACAAAGTGGAAAGCACTTCAAAATGGCAGCAGGGATTCCCCCGAGGGGAAGTGCTTAGGGAAGTTCGCAAGTGCGTGTCTAAAAGTGGAGTGGAACTGGTCATGGTAAAGGGCCTGCTGATGGTGTTGGAGCCACCATTAAGAGAATGGCAGATTCACAGGTAGCCAGAGGTACTGACATACCAACAGCGAAAGCACTATATGACACACTCCTTCCTCTCACCAAAGTCAAGCTCTTACATGTGGAAGAACAACAGATTTCTAGAGTAAGTGCACTCCTGCCAAAAGAGCTGCCCACCATCAAAGGCACACTAAGCATTCATCAGATAATCTGCACTACTCCAGGCACAGTCTATTCTAGAGTGCGCAGTTGCTTTTGCAACAGAGAAGCCATTTGCTCCTGTTTCCACCCAATGTCCACCAACATTGCGCCACAGGTACAGCCTGGGAGAAATGTAGTTTCTCCTGAGCCACCAACCCCTGAAGATAGAAGCCATTCTACCTCAAACTCTGGGTGTGAAGGGACTCTCTGTCCAGTCGAGAATATTACTGAAGAACTTCTTGGAAAGTGGTGTATTGTCGCATATGAAAATGATCCATATCCTGGAATCATTGAAACCGTGGATGAAGGTGAGACATGTTCATTCTTCTTACACTTATTTAAATAAGTGGAATTTTTTAAAATCATTGCATTCCATTTCTATTACATTTTAATATTCCATAATCAGGTGTTCACTTGAAACATCTTTTGTAAGATTACCTGCCATGTCATTTACACATTGTCTTCAGGTGCCGTGGAAGTCAAAGCCATGCACAACATTGGGCGAAACAGATTTTATTGGCCACGAATGGAAGACAAGGTCATCACCTTAATCTGTCCACCGGAAGAAGTCACGAGTAGGCATGTCCAGATCAACCCAGCAGTGTTCAAACAGTATGTGAAAAGTTAAACTGTTGAATACTCCTTAGAACCAAGGAAAAATTATTCTGGTTGGTATTACATTGGGGGTGGAATTGAATAATCTTGGACTTGGTGCTGGTAACCCAATGCACAGGGCAATGGTGACATCACAATAAAAATATTCATGATTAACATGATGAACTTTTCTCACACAGTAATTTTAATTTTGGGTTAACTATACACAATACAGATTGCCACTATCCACAATAAATATTGTTGCAATTTTGTATGGCGATATATTGTGACACAATATATTGTTACACCCTTTGGTGATTTGGGTCTTTTAAAAAACTGGAGACCAGTGGCATTATTATGTACAGATTATAAAATTCTTGCAAAGTGTCTTTCAAATAGACTAAAAAAATACCTTGGGTCTTTGGTATACAATAAGTTTGATTTCTTTGTATCAAAGAGAACTATAATGGACAACCTTTTTCTTTTAAGAGATGTAACTGATTTGGCATACATGGAGAATCGAGATTTAGGGATATTTTCTATTGATCAAGAGAAACATTGTTATTTGTTTAATACTCTCAAAGCTTTTGGAATTGGAAATGGAATTTTTTATCAAGGATAAAACTTTTATATACTGGGGCATCAGTCATGTTAAAGGTGGGAGGTGGGCTTAGTCAGCCAGTTTTAATTAATAGGGGATAGACAGGGATGTCCTTTATCAGGACAACTCTATTCTTTAGCAATTGAACCCCTATTATGTCAATTAAGGAAACATTTACAAGGTTTTGCGGTTAAAGGTTTTGAAAATAGGCCTATTAAAGTATCTGCTTATGCAGATGATATCACTGTTTTTATAAAAAATGAAAATGATGTTGAAGCAGTAAAGGAAAGCATAAATATTTTTGAAAAGGCCTCATCTGCAAGGGCCAACTGGAATAAAAGTGAAGGGTTCATTATGGGAATTGTCAAGAGAAGCCTCCTCCAGTACTCACAGGTGGAATTAAATGTGGAAATGAAGGGCTGACGTTTTTAGGGGTATATTTAGGGAGGGAAAGATATCAGGAAAAGAATTGGGAGGGTATGGTTAAAAAAGTGTGTGGAAAATTGTTCAGATGGAAGTGGGTGTTGCCTAAACTTTCATATAGGGGGAGGGCCCTGGTTGCCAACAACTTAGTTGCCTCTATGATCTGGCATAAAATGATTGTAATAAACCCACCAAATTATGTTGTTTGTTAAATCCAAAAGAGACTAATTGATTTTTTTTTTGGGGTCTGGATACCACTGGACAAAAGCTGCTGTACTTTTTTTTGCCAGTCAATGAAGGTGGACATGGACTAATGAATATACAAAGTCAAATTATGACCTTCAGAATCCAAGTGGTGCAAAGGCTGTTGTATTCTGGGGAATCCATGTGGACTGATACGGCCTGTGCTTTTCTACAAAAAGTGGAAATTTTTAAATATGATAAACAGTTGTTTTTAATAAGGCTGACGGATTTGGATTTGAGTGGTACTTCGTCTTTTTATCAGTCAGTTTTAAAAGCATGGAAATCAATTTTCAAGGTGGAGAGAGATGTTACAGATCCTGGAAGCTGGATACGACATGAACCTCTTTTCAGCAATCCTCTAATAGAAGTCAATGAACTGAGTCTGAAGAGCTTAAGGTCTTTAATGGCAAAAGCTCGATGTACTAAAGTATCTGACTTGAGAACTGGCACCAACTGGACAAGTCCAGAGGAGATGTGCTGTCTGACCGGCATGAAGTCTGTCAGGTTCATGCAGACAATACTAAATAGAATTGTTTCGTTTTTACCTTCTGCATTTAGACAGTTTCAAGAAGCTGATGTGATGATACTACAGAGCAATGAAGAGAATTATGAATTCCCAGAGTTAAAGATTTCTGCAGCCATTGAAGAACAACCTGAGGAGGATTCAATTCTTAATTTCAGAACTCCACAATTAATAACGTTTGAAGAAACATCTAAGAAGGCAATCTATGTAACGTGTAAAAGTGACTCACTACTCCTCCCTAAAGAAAGTAAAGGAATCAAAATGGACAGATGTTTTTGGGGCAGTCTCTTCCCCTAGGGGATGCTGGAGGTCTCTATGTAAACCTCCAATAGAGAAAAGAACTGCAGATCTCCAGTGGAGAGTTGTTCATTGGGCGATAGCCACGAATAAACATGTGGCACATTTTGATCCCACCGTGGTAAAGGAATGTGTTTTTTGCAATGCTGAGGAGTCAATAGATCATGTTTTTTATACTGTTTTGATTAAGAAGAATATTTCAGACCTTGATGATTGGTTTAAAAAATTAGGAGAAGTGTTTAGTACAGTGAATTTTATATTTGGTCTTAAATATGCATGATCTCTATAATAGTGATCTGGGCGTTGTTTCATACATACCAGATGTAAATTTAGCTTGGGATTACTTTAAAGATACGTTTCTAACTATATGTGATAAACATGCACCTTTTAAACGTTTTAGGATAAGCGGTAAAGACAACCCTTGGTTTAGTGATACTGTCTCTTCCCTTATTAGACAGAGAAATGCTGCCTGGGCTAAGGCAAAGAAAACAAGTGATCCACAAGATTGGAGTTTCTATAGAGCACTACGAAATAAATGCACTAAAGCAGCAAAACGTGAATATTATCTTGCTATGGTAAATTAAAATTTAAATAATCCTACAAAGTTTTGCAAGTTAGTTAAATCTACGTCGACTTCAAGTTTATCAATTAAAGTTCCAGATCATTTAATTGTCAACCAAACTGTAGTTAAGGGTAGAGCAGATATTGCTGAAACTTTTAATAATTATTTTTCTGTTGTTTCAAATTCTGAATCTACTAATTCTGGTACCTCTATGAAATCTGTTGAACTTGTTGAACACTGCCCTAAACAAGTGTTTAATTTTTCTCCCATTACAACTTCTCAGGTTTATAATGCTCTAGGGAAACGATAGAGTCGATAAAATTGAGCCCTATTTTTTAAAAATGGCGGTTCGTATTGTGGCAGGGCCAATTGCTTTTATTTTTAATCTAAGTTTAATTTCTAATACTATACCAAAAATGTGGAAATCAGCAACAGTCATTCCATTATTAAGAGGTGGAGACCCTTCAGATCCTAATAATTATCGCCCCATCTCAAGATTACCGGTTCTATCTAAAGTATTCGAATCATTGATAAATGATCAAATAAAACAGTTTTTAACTGATAATAAGATCCTTAATGATCAGCATCATAGTAGGTCATAGTACCATAACTGCAGCTGTGTTAGTCACAAACGATATTATAAACTCCTTAGATAGTAAAAAATCCTGTGCAGCGTTATTTGTGGACCTTTCGAAAGCTTTTGATTCTGTTGACCACAATTTATTGTTACAGAAACTTAGGTCTATAGGTTTTAGTGAGGCTTCTCTAAAATGGTTTGAAAACTATTTTCTTGAGCGCACTCAATGTGTATGTTTAGAAAACTATAGTTCAAGTAAAAAAAGGGGTTCCTCAGGGATCCATTTTAGCTCCTCTTTTGTTTTCTATTTTTATTAATGATTTAGGCTTTGGAGTCGATTCTGCTAACATACATCTGTACGCTGATGACACAATCATTTATACTGCAGCGTCATCTTTAAATCAAGCGTTACTAAATTTACAGAATGCATTTAACGTTATACAACATTCATTGGCACAGTTGAAATTAGTGTTAAACTCAAAAAAGATAAAACATATGATTTTTAGTCGTACTCATCCTAAGCTAACGGAAGTGGAAATATCTACTTTAGATGGTATAACCATTGAAAGAGTTAGTTCCTATAAATATTTAGGCATATGGTTAGATGAAAAACTTGCTTTTTTACATTGATAAACTGCTGAAGAAGCTTAAACCAAAATTAGGGTTCTTTTATCACTTAAAAAACTGCTTTCCTTGTGAGGCTAGAAAGAAAATCGTGGAGAGTACCTTTTTATCTGTAATTGATTATGGTGACCTTGTTTATATGCACGCGGCTTCATCTTTATTGAGGAAACTGGATTCGGTTTGTCATGCAGCGTTACGCTTTGTTAGTGGTGCAAACTCACGTACTCATCACTGCTTACTATACGAATCAGTGGCATGGACATCCCTACACCATAGGAGGAAATCGCATATGTATATGTTCATTGCTAAGGCACTCCTAGGTAAATTGCCTTCTTATATTTCAAAACTTTTAACGTTTTATACAAATAGTTATTGTACTAGATCCTTTCAATCGATCCCTTCGATTAAAAGTCCCAAAGGTATACTCAGAATTTGGAAAACATGCTTTTTCTTTTTATGCTCCCTGGGTTTTGGAATGATCTGCAAAATATAGTTAAACTAGAGGTACTGCCGCCTCTGAGTACTTTTAAATGTGCTTTGCAAAGTGCTTTTAAACGAGTCTTGTAAGTGCTTTTCTTGATTTAATCTTTATTAATTGTTTTGTATGATTATTGTTTTGTGGTTATGTGTGAAACTTGTGCTGCCATTCTTGACCAGGTCTCTCTGGAAGAAGAGATTTAATATCTCACTGGGATCTCCTGGTTAAATAAAGGATAAATAAATAAAATAAATAAATATGTTGCTGTAAAGAGGAAGAATCTTCTTTGATCAATTTTAAAGTGGTGAAGCAAAACTGGCAATATGGTTGACAAGGAAAGCGGAAATTAAAAGGTGAATGTTCAGTGGATCCAGATTTGTGTAAATTAAGGAGTGTAAAAATTCCAAAAAACAAAAAATTCTCTCTCTCACTCTCTCTCTCTCTCTGTCTGTCTCTCTCTCTGTCTCTCTCTCTGTCTCTCTCTCTGTCTCTCTCTCTCTCTTTCCTCTCTCTCTGTCTCTCTCTCTCTCTCTCTCTCTGTCTTCTCTCTCTCCTCTGTCTCTCTATCTCTCTCCTCTCTCCTCTCTCATCTCTCTCTATCTCTCTCTCTCTCTCTGTCTCTCTCTGTCTCTCTCTGTCTCTCTCTGTCTCTCTTCTCTCTCTCTCGTCATCGTCTCTCTCTCATCTCTCTCTCTCCTCTCTCTCTCTGTCTCTCTACTCTCTGTCTCTCTCTCTGTCTCTCTCTCTCCTCTCTCTCTCCTCTGTCTCTCTCTCTCTCTCTCTCTCTCTCGCTCTCTCTCTCGCTCTCTCTCTCTCTCTCTGTCTCTCTCTCTCTCTCTCTCTCTCTCTGTCTCTCTCTGTCTCTCTCTCTCTCTCTCTCTCTCTCTCGTCTCACCCTCTCTCTCTCTCCATCTCTCTGTCTCT